>PVIJ01001424.1:178281-200557 GCA_004024925.1 Scalopus aquaticus
CCCCCCAAAGTCCCTGTCTCTAAATTTAGCCTGTGGGTGTGCAAAATAATGCACATCTAGGATTAGATCCAGTTACCTCCTTTCTCACTGAGCATATCAGGAAAGTTATTTAAGCACTCTTATGCCTATTTTTTCTTCTATAAAATGTGATAATACTGTTTACTCCTAAGTGTAGTCTAAGGATTTAGTGGATTAATGTATGTAACACATTTAGCACAAAGCTTGGTGCATAGTATGGCCTCAGCAAATGTTGGTCCTATCTCCCTTCCTCCATCTCTGGAATCCAATTTCCATAGAAAACTCCCCCAAATTAAATACTAATTCACTCCTAGCATGATTTGTCATCATTTATAAAATGTAAATAAACCTATGTAATTATAGACATAAACAAATATAGACTTATCTTTCCAACCTCGTGGCATGACAGTCCCTAACTGGATTTAGGTTTAAATGGCTGCTAATGAAATTATTGATTCAGCTGCCTGGAAAGCAGCCTGGTCTTCTGTTTGCCAGGTAAACTATTCCAACAAAGTTTCTGCTTTAGTGTGAAACCTTCACTGACTGTGGTTTAAAAGATGAAACTTGGTGTGGTGGGTGGAGGTGCAGAAAGAAGACAACATAATGATTTAATCCTCTCTTCCTTAACACTGTCCTCACTAGAATTTGAAAAAAAAATTAGCATCTTGTTCAGAATTCCAAGCCACTTTTTACTTCTCCTCTCCTCATTCTTGGTGGTCTCATAGAATTTTCTAGAAAATCTATTAGTGCTTATTTCACCTGAACCAACCACTCACTGCTCCCCCCCCCCCAGATGTTTCCACCATTCCCTCTCTATCTCTCACTCCATGTTAAACTCATTTGCCTTCATCTTCATCTTCCTTATGTAAAACTCCCTCTTCCACCTGCCTCAATTAATCCTATTTTTCCTATAAGCTTACCACCTCTCTTGTTGTATCTTCAAGAAGAAACTCCAACCTAGGATCCATCTAACCATTCCTCTCATCCATGTTCCTATTGGTGCTGCTAAGCTCTATTGGAAGAAGCATGTCCTGAAGATTCATACCACTAAAAGTCTGGTGTCCAACCCAACTGGGTCCTCGATACTGTACAGAGTCCATCTTTGTTTCCCTAACTGGCTCTTCTTGTTCTCTTTTGTGACCAGTTGAAACCTGTTCTCTTCAGTACCTCTACTCCTCACTTAGAATATTTCAATGGAATAGAATTGAGAGCTGGAACATAAACCCACACTTATTGGACAGTTAATTTTTGACAAAGGAGCCAAGAGCATACAGTGAAAAAGAAAAGCTTTTTCAACAAATAGTGTTGGTAAAACTGGACAACCACACATAAAAGAATAAAACTACACCACTCTCGCACACCTTACACAAAGAATAATTCAAAACGGATTAAAGACATGGATGTAAGATCTGAAACCATGAAATACATAAAAGAAAACATAGGTGAGATGCTCTGTAACATTGTCCTCAGAGATGTCTTGGGGTGCTCAACTCCAATGGCAAGGGAAACCAAAACAAAAGTAAACAAATGGGACTACACCAAATTAAAAAGCTTCTGCACAGTGAAATAATCTAACAATAAAAAGATATCCTACTGGATGGGAGAAAATAGGTGCACACCATACATCCAACAGGGGGTCAATACCCAAGGTAGATAAAGAGCTCATATAATTCAGTAACAATAAAACAAATAATGCAATTAAAACATGGGCAAGAGATCTCAACAGAGTCTTCTCCAAAGAAGACAAACAGATGACCAATGGACACAAGAAAAAAATAACTTATCATTATTTATTATTAGGGAAATGTAAATCAGAACCACAATCAGATATCACCTCATATGTGTGAGAATACCAGAAACAACAAGTGTTGGTGAGGGTGGCAAAGTAAGAGCCCTCATACCTTGCTGTTGCTACAACAGAACAAATGTCACTGCCTCTTGCTGTGTGGCCCACTCACTCCAGCATGGTCAGGATGCTTTCTCTGCCACTTCCTTAAAGACTTTCTGATTTTTTCCTTTACTCTTCTACAACAACATCATCCTCAAAACTCTCCATAATCTTAAAAAGGAAAAAAGAGTAGGAAAAAATGCTTTTTCTATCATTTATCTTCCTCTACTTATAACCAAACTTCATAACTTTTTTCTTCAGTGCTTCCTTGCTTTTCCATTCACTCCCTAACCCAGGTCATGTGCGTTCCACACTGAACATGCTTCATTGAGCCTGTACTTGCCACTGTGGTTTCCAAGCTGCTAAATACAAGGACATATTTCAGTTTTGATGTTACTTCTTTGAAATATTTGTTACTGTTGATTACTCCTTTCTCTCTTTTGGGGGGGATATAAAAAATTTCAAACAGAAATGGAATAATATTACTATCCAAATTCAATATGTATCAGTAAATGACCAATCTTATTCATCTATATTCATCTTGATATCCATAAGGATGTTTATATATCTCTATATTCATATATAGATATCTATATCTATATACTTTGAAGCAAATTTCTGACATGATTTCTCTTAAATATTTTAGTATGTATCTCTAAAAGGGAAAACCTTTTAAAATGATCACAACCTCATTTTAATAATAATAATAATAACTATAATATCACCAAATATTCAGTTAATACTCACATTTCCCTAATAGCCTTCTATTTTTTCAATGGGATGTTTGTTTGACTCAAGATCTATATAGTACCCATATTTTGAGATTGGTTGAAATGTCTCAAGCTTTATTTTGTTCTATTTTGTTTTGATACATACTTTCCACCTCTGTATATAATTTATCCCCCTCAAAACCTTTTTTTTTTTTTTTTTGTAGCAATGAGATCAGCTATCCCATACATTTCACCACAGTCTGGGTTTGGCTGATTGCATACCTGGTATTATTTAACATTTTGCATCTGTATCTCCTAATGCATGGAAATTCAGAGATCTGGTAGATTGATAAGATTCAGATTTGATTTGGCAAACAGCCCTACTTCAAAGGTGGTATTGTATGCTTCCATGATAATGAAAGTTGTTTCTATTTTAATAATATTAACAACAGTAACTACCTAGATCAATGATTTGATCATATTCAAATCCTATCATTTCTTCTTCCTAATATTACCAAAAATGTCTCTATAAAGAAAAACTTTCCTTTATCATAGTGCATATAACTAGTAACCCTGAAGTACAAATTATGTAGAAAAGACAGAACAAATGTTTGCTTCTTCCCAAATTAATAATTCATTCATTCCTTTACTCATCAGTCTCCAAAGTAATGTGTTGGTTTCCTTAGTATCCTCCAAAGATGACCAATGAGTTTTTCCCTCTTTGTTTTCAGTATCATTAGGGACTAATGAATTTATAATCCTTATTGATATTATTTGACCAGCTTGGTTTCCAAGTCCTTTGACAAGACATTTGTAGTGTTTGATATCTGTTATGACAAAATCTTCCAGGCTCATTTTTATACATTTCCTGCTCTACGTCTAGAAATAGTAATGTCTTCCAAGATCTCTGGTTTCTTGGGACCAGCATTTAGGGAGCATAAACCCTATACCGGGAATGTCATTGCTACTGGATTGATCATTGTTTCTTAGATATGTGTGGTAGGTAGAGCTGTGAATATGTATTCTTTTAGATTTTAAATAGTCTTTACAGATTTTTTTTCATCTTGAGAGACTTTACATATGTGTCCAACTCTAAGTATTACTACAGATTTTTTATTTAACTTCTTGTATTTATATTTCCTTTCAACCCAGCTGATAATATCAATCCTCAATGATATCAACATATTCAATTTATCTTATGATATAAATACAACAGTATCAGAGTAACAGTAACAATATGACTACTGGTGATAGAACTACTAGAAGTAAAGTTTTTTTTGTACTTTTTCATCCTTAAATATTTATTTTTTTAGAAATGTAGAGTCCAAATTTTAAAGTCACTTACAATCTTTCCTCCCTATAAGGTTTTACCTCCACCTTGAACCACATTAAGGTCGAATTTTCTATGTTATCTTACGGAATCAATTTTAAAAGTTATTTTATTTTGTTTTGTAATTGTGCAAAATATTCACATGGCTTCCAAATCAAATGTACAAATAAAGTATATTCAGTGAAGCCTGGCTGTTATCTTAGTTTCTTTTGGCTTCCTACTTTCTATAAGTAATATCTGTGTGTATGTGGTTTATCTTTCCAATATTCAAAATTATGTGGTATATAAATACAAAACTAAACAATATACTATTTACACTTTTCACCACCTTGACTTTCTCATTTAAAAATATACCTTACACTGTTTTCCAAAGGAGCTGGACCAGTTTACATTCCCACCAACAGTGTAGGAGAGTTCCTTCTTCTCCACAGCCTTGCCAGTGCTTGTTTCTGATATTTTGATATGGGCCATTCTCTTGGATGTGAGGTGGTATCTCATTGTGATTTGATTTACATTTCTCTGAGGATAAATGATGGTGAACTTATGCCTCTAAATCATATTTAGTGTTGTATACCAGTGCTATCGCAATAAAAAAATATATATATAATAAAAAACAGTAAACAAAAAGAATCAGAGAAACTGACTGGAAGTTTTACAAATGAGATAATAAATTTTGTCTTCAAATAAATAAATATGTAGCCCAGAGATCATTCCCTAATAGAATGTGAAAGTCTTGATTTCTTACTATACCTGAACATTGTTCTTTCACATGGGTGTACATACTTTTGATTCATCCAGTGCCCTACTGATGGACTTTTGGGTTGTTTCCAGTCTTTTGTCATTTAAGTATTCCTACCAATGAATATCCCTCTGCAGAAGTTTTTGTCTTGTTTTGCTAGTACATCTTTGGCACAAATTGTTCTGTCAATGAGCTAATGTGCATATATTATTTTCAGAAGTTGCTGAATTCTCCTCAATAGTGTTATATCATTTTGGAATTTCTAATTTAAATATGTGAGAAAAACTGGTTTCTTTCAGTCTCCTTACAGAGTATATTATCAAACTTTTGGATTATTGTCAATCTGATAGTTGAAAGTCAGTTTCTGGAACTGGTCCTAGCTTGAATTTCTCTTACAAGTGAGGTTGTTTTTCATACAGTTAGGAGCTAACTCTGTCATCTTGGCACAGTTCACTCCATTAATACCCATGAAACCACACACACACACACACACACACACACACTCGAAGTTTTCTCCTATTTCGTGGGTTACTTCATCTATTTTAATCTCCCTTTCTGGTTCCATTTCTCCTGATTATTTCCTAATATTCCTCTTTCTCTGGATTGTGCCTTAGCATTTCTTTTAAAATCCCTCCTCGATATTCTGACTGCTACTAAGTGTATACTTGCAGTCCAGTGCTCTCCCTTTGCTTCTGTGTTCCATATCAAACTGCCTAGTGGACTTTGTGACTTAAGTCTGCCAGGAGCATAAAATTCAATTTGTGCAAAGTTCTTCCCTGACATGCCCTTCCCCTGGCACTTTCCAGTGCAGTGAATGCTCCCACAAATCAGCAGTAGCCTCCATCACAAACCTGGGATTTTTTTCTGATGATTCCTCTTCTCACCTTGGTATCAAATCAATCATCAATTCTGTGGCTTTTATCTCTTAAATGGCTCTCCAATTCATCTGGTTCTCTCCATCTCAAACTACTGGTCTAAACCACTGTCATTTCTTCCCTGAATTACCGTACCTTCCTTCTAGGTGGTCTTTGCTTTTCTTGCTCTCCAACATGGTCAGAATGATCTTTTCAGACACATATAATATGGTATCATTTGCTAACTTAAGAACCTCCAAAAGCTCAAAACAACCCTCTCCCAAGCCCAAGTAATATATTTATGTAGGAACATTTGCATGCATATGAGTGATACAAAACTCTATAAGATTAGCACTAAAATGGTAACGAAGGTTAATTCTAGGTAGAGAACAATGAAGGGAAATTTGTGGGCAGGGTTAGTGTTGAAGTTTCATCATTATTTGAACTTTTTACAATAAGAATGTTTTCAAGTATTAATTAAATATTTAAAAATAAATAAAATGGGGCTGGAAAATGAATGTTAATTAGCTCTGAGGCATTTCAGGCTCCCCAGCTCCCCAGGTTGTATAAATTCCCATAATGCCAGGTGACCTGCAAGAGACTTCAGATTTCTTACAACTCCTGACAAGGATCAAAACATTGTCCTGTGTATAATTCTGAGAAATTTCAGTCAAGATATTCTTACCTTTGTAGTCCACAGTTTTACAGTCCAGTCAAATGATGATGTGACAAACAGGTGTGAAAAGTCGATTGGACCCACTGCCATGTGGCAGTTAATTCCTGTCACTGGCCCTTGGTGACCTTCAAAGACCTCACCAATACCTGCTTTGCTGCATGGAGACCACACAAGAACAGAATATCAGTGACCTTTGCAAATCAGTGATTGTTTAAAAACAAAACTTTTCTCTGTGTGATCACATCACCATAATTTAGAAGAACCATGCACCACCAAAGATGAGGTCACTTTCACAGTTATCTTGAGAGAAATTAATTGTTTGCAAGCATGCTAGACTATTTTTGTAATAGAAAATGATGGAGTAAAAGCAATTTTAATCTGCAGAGTTTAATATCAGATCTTATTTTATTCTTTTATAGTGTTCCACAAATTCTATCATTATTGATGCAGCTACTGTAAGGGAAAACATACATACTTAGACTCAGAAGCTTTCATATTTTTAATAAAATTATTCTTGTTATGACATTTGGCACGTGTTCCTTTTTAACTCCCTTTGGGGAGCCTATTGGCTGTAAAAATCCATACATCCTTGTGTCCTTACATTTATCTGTTCAAGGAAATTTCTTAGGTTGACATACCCAAAAATGTAATATTTGTCAAAACTCTTGTCACCACAAAACAATACACATAATTTAAATGTATTATGGAGAAAATGATCTTTTCACTGAAAGCAGAAGAGAGATATAAATTCCATAAGGCCTGGTGCTTTGCCTTTCTTGTTACTGTTTAGTATATAGTAAGTGCTTGACAAATATTTGTTGAAAGAAAGGTTAAGAGACAAATGTATGCCCTTTTTCCGCAACAGAACAACTTTTGAGAACTAGTGGTAGACATTTTGAAAGTTATCAACAGACATATCTCACTTGTTGAAACAAGCTGGGATTATTTCCACCTCCACTCCCCTTCCCCACCATTACCACATAATAGTCTGTATGCAATCATAACCAACTAGAAAATGTACTAAAGTGCAATATTGTAAAAACTGATGTGCATGAGGTTACACATATGACAAATACATAGGAATTGTGGAATCTAAATATTATGTCACCAGAGTAAAATTGAGCCAAGTTATTAAAACATTTTGACTTCGGGAGCACCAATAACTGTCAGTGTGCTGAGCAAAATTTGAAATCATGAGCAAAGTGCTGCAGCGTGTGTTCCATGTAACAGGCATTCAAAAATTATGCCCAGTGAAACTGCTAACAGCCCTTTCACACACGTGATCATTTAAATTTGTTCTAATGAACACGTGGAACTGATCTTTGAAGTGGCCCCTGGTGAGACTCCACTAGTTCTTAACAGCATCCTGAAAGGGTTTATAGGGTGCAAAATGAGGACCTTGTTTAATTTATGGAAGTGGATTTGCACCTTCTCTATGTTAGGTGGAAAATAGAAATCCCTGCCTCTGGGTCCCTAAGTATGACGCATTTGAAATTATTACTACAAAACCAAATGCTGGCTACTTTGCAACTTTACTAGGATCGGTGTTATATATTTCAGATGGATGGACCAATGTAAAAAGCAGAATCAAGCTTATTGTAAAAAGGTTGGGGTGGGTACCATAGGGACTCTTCTTTTGAACCACAGTACATATTTTGCTTGTGCTTGAAAAGGACAATAGTCACAGAACAAAAATACTCATCACGTAAAAGGTTATTCAGATTAGAGAAGCAAAAAAAAAAAAAATCTGAGTTATCAATAATCGTGTTCTGTATACTTCACACATAACTAAGTTCCAGAATTAACTCAATTGAACTTATGACGTGTTGATGCCAATAAATGTGTAGACGAAGTTGTCACTCCATGTTTGGACCACTGCACTCTGTGCCTCTTTCCTGCCACATGACATTCTAGCTGTATTGCTGGTATTTGTGCATTTGCCTTCCCACGGCTCTTAAAGATAGGAACCTGGATTAAGTGATGTCTGCATGAATGAACAACTTGATAAAATCTTTTTATGCTTTGACAAGACTTTAATGCATATCCCTAGCCAGTGTTTATGAGAGAGGAACACTGAGTTTGGAACTAGAAGGCATAACTTCCCGGTCACCTTTAAATCTTATGAGTAGTGCCACTGCTGCTTGTTTGTCGGTGCAGAACATAGGAACAGCATAGCTCGTATTGGGTGAATGGAAAAATCACATGGCTGGGTCATCGATGCTTGCTAATTCTATAAATCACAAAAACGCAGGAGTTTGAACTTTGCACAATTTGTGGTTCCATATTAAATATAAAGAGCCTGGGATAAATGTAGAAGATGAAAGATCAGTTGAATTAGAACTACTGAAGTGAAAGAGAAAGTAAGCACCAAAGTGAACAGAATGAACCTTTCAAGAGGGATGAGACCTCTCATCTCAGTTTTGCATGTGATATTATAATTTGGTCTAGATTATTGGATTTCACTTCATCCTGACAGATCTGTTTTCCAGGGATATTTGCCAGTCTCTCCATCAAGGCAGAGTTCTTATCACCTGGAAACGCTATAGTGGCTTGTATTTGTCATACTGTTCTAGTCTTGCTGACTGGGAGAAAGGAGACCAAAGCACTTCTTTATATTATTTAGATATTGTCACTCCTTTATCTCCCATATAGTTTTTCAGCTATTCACTTTCTGTGTACTTGGCACCAGAAAGGGAATCAGTGATGAAATGGAAATTGGTTTAGTAAGAGAAAAATGGCAAATGATGAATAATTAAAATAAAACATGATTAATGCTATTGTTGAAGAATACATAAAAACATAGAAAATAGCACACCTAGTCTGTAGCCTGTAGTCCTAGCTCACTTACTCTAACTTTCTTCATAGGACTTATTGTCTTGAAATATATATTTACTTGTTTATTAGCTTGTTGTCTTTGACCCTTAGCCAGAATAGGCACCCTAGGTCTGTCTCTTACTGCATCCTTATGATGTGATGGTGCCTGGCACACGGTGACTTCTTAGGAAACATCCTGTGAAACAATGACTGAATCAAAGGAATGAAAAAGCCACAGACCCATAAAGGAGGGATGGCTTCCTTTGCTCGGTAGAGTAAGGAGCAGCTTCAGCGTGCCAAGCCCTGTGTGCTGGCTTTTGTAGGATCAAGAGGACTTAACCAGGCCAAGAAAAAGAAATGGCAGACCCAGCAGAAGAAATTGAAAATACAAACTTCTGGTCTGGTGGGGTAGAGCAGTATCGGGGGATTGTTATTCCTGATATATGTGCGAATGGAGCCTGCCTGCTAAGGCTGGGAGGAGGAAGGTAGTCGGGGTCTCATAGGAAATGCTAAGAGGCTAGAACTCTTTTTCCTTAAGGAAATGTAAACCATAAAAGACTTACAAAAGGCCGATGACCACAGCAGATGACTGCTACAAGATAATGAAAACTTGAGATTATACTTGGGCATTTTTTCAGTAATGTTCTCATAACGCAAGGTGGTTATAATCCAGAATGTGATAACAGACTTTGGGAAATGAGGAACACGTCATCAGTAAGAAAACGGAAAATCACCTTCCATGACGACAGGCTGTGTAGACTGTACCCTCCTCACTGCCAACCACAAAGTTATTGACGTCTCCCGTCGGGAAAGCCATTCCGGTAACAGCCACAGGCTTGGACTTATTGTACACCAGCTCCATGCTCTCCTACCAAAACACGGAGTGGTTACGTTCCCTCTGTCAACCCCTCACCATGCCAAAGATAGCACGGAAAAATCATTTGGCTAAATCATCTGTTTGCTTTTCACAGCGTTACAAAAGACCCCGGCTGTGCCAGAAACCACGCTTTACTGCCCCTGACATTCCTGCTTCTGTGTATCTCTGGTTTCAGGCCGGCTGGATTTCATCAGCATGTGCTGCTGCTTCTTAAGTCAGGCAGAGATGACAGGTGAGAATTTTGAAACTAATGGTGCAGAAACTAAAGATAATACTGTAATGGTTACACTTGTCAGCTCCAGGCTTTAATAAAACACACAATACCCTTGTATTTACAAACATTTTCAAAATCAATCGTTCGTGACAATACACATGTATTAATATCAGGTGGACTAAGCACATTTGTCAAAGCAGGAGTGTGTGTCCTCCATGGAATAAAACCAGAAAGTTGTCACTCGGGTCATCAAAACCAGATTTTAACAGGGACTAGAGTCCATGAAGGGCCACTGTCGGGGACGTAGGCGATAAGCCTGCAAAGAATGGTGTTTAAATAATTCTTTAAGATAATAAAGAGAGTTTTTATTTATCTAAATGGTTTTTAAAATTCAGAAATAAAAGGTATTTTAAGAGAATTCTGATAAATTAAGTTTAATGACAGTGAAGAGGAATTAAGTATCACTAACATTTGTGAGTATTTCTGACTATTTACATCAAATAGCCACTCAGTACCTGAAATGATTTCAAAAAACCATTTGGGGGATCATGTCATTGTAGATGCTTGAGAATGCAGTCATCTTGTGCAAACAAGTAAAGCACGTCATCTCAGTCGAGGAGTCCATAAAACGGAAGTGCATATCCTAACTGGGTAACGCAGACCACGGGATCACGTGACGCCCCCCCCCCACCCGCCGTGCCTGATACACACACATCGTGAGCAGCTCCATGAGGGCATGCTATAACAATTTAATATAGAGTGTGTTCTGCTCCACTGCTAAAATGGAGCATCAGGAAAGGCGTTGTTTCTTGTTTTCCCACTGGGGAAAGAGAGGAACCAAGGCAACTGTTGGATGTTCCTGTCTATCCCTGCTGGCCAGGAAAGTCTGCCGTGAAACTCTCAATCTCTGTAAAGAGACAGGAGTCTGCAGGCATGCAGAAACTAATAAAAACAGGCTTGTAGCCCTTATATGGCTGGTTTTAATCTAAACAAATACGTGTTTAATCAGCAAAATGGGCAATTAAAAATTCCCAAATAGAGGGTTTGCTCTTATATATGTTTGTAATCTCCATGCTTTTAAAAGAAAACAACTCACTGCTGAAAATTTTAAGAGAAAACCATAAAATACCCACACACAACTTCTGACTTATATAATGTTAAAGATCAGCAAAATAGAGGAAGTTAAATTGTAAGGAGCTTGTTAGCGCTCTCCCTCTTTCCACCCGTACCCCCACTATAAAAAGAATGTCTTGAGTCTTAATAGTATTCTTTACATCTGTATTTATGGAGACTAAGGGAGGCTCTATAGTTTCCACATTTCCTTATGTAAGTTGAAACTTCAGTGTCTTCTAAAATTGTGTAAGAGACATTCTAAGGTGGTTATTTCAGGGAAAGGAATAGGAATATTAAAATTGAGAATTATCTCCTAGATATCTTTTATAATTTTCATAATGTATCCTCACATTTCTGTCAAGGGCTTTAACAATTTACTCTTCACTGTGTTTTTTAGTTGGAGGATAGTAAAGTACTTTTAGCCCCTACCAAGCACTGTGGAAAGAGTGTGTGTGCGCGTTATGTGTACATGTACTCTTGTATCTGTGTTTACACACATAGTGGTATGAAAACTACAGTAAATGCCTCCTCCCAAAGTTCTCTTCTACTTTTGCTCCTTTGTTTGGTTCCCACTACTGTAGGCAATAGTGGTTTAGAACTTTGGAAATTTTTCATTTTCCACTTCTCATTTATTGAGCAAGGAATGGCAAGAATTATGCTAGCGAACATTCCAGGGGAGAAAACAGATCATTTGACAAATTCTTTATCCATATCAGTGGTTGTCTAGGCTGTGTATACAAGGAAAGACTTGAATTTCTGTTTGACTGGGATACCTTTTCTCCAAGGCATGTACCTGTCTGGGATTGCTATGCTAAACATTAAACTCATTTGCATTTATTTAATAATGCTGTAGGGTAAATACAATTCCTACCACAGGCAACTTCCATAATCATGCTTTAAAGTGGATTATTTCTTTTTCACTTGAAACTGACCTAAAGATTAATGTATTACAATAATTACATGATCTGTGGTAAAGGAAATGGGTTTTGGCTTCAAGAGGAGACTACTGATAGCAGACCCCACTCTTTTAAGTGCATCCATTCATTTTAACCCCTATAGGATGTGAGGGTTTGGCTTTTAGGAACCATGTTCCATTAGGCAGATATCTCTTTTAACCAGGATGCTCCTATGTGTAGGGGAAAACAAACCCACCTGCGGAGTTGAGAGCATGTCCAAGCTCCAGGAACACATTTTTCCATCCGTGGAGACAGTGATGAGGTTATGAGCATTCTGGGTCCCAACAACATTTACACAGTACACGGGATGCTGCAGAAACATAAACATGGAGGATCAAACTTCCATCCAAGAGGAAATGCTTACAGTTGAGTGTCAAACACATTACACTAAAACAAGGATTAAAGAGTGACATAATCCTACAATAATACAAGCCTCGGGTCATTTGCCACTTTTGATTTGAACCTGATTTCTTTCTAAAAGCTCTGGCAGCAACACATAATAGTGGAAATACTTACAAAGCTTCACCTTGCTCAGTCAGATGCAATGTAACAGAGATGAAGGAAGCGAGAGCAAATGAGGATTGATGGGGCCAAAGCAGCCCAGGGAAGTGAATTTGGATTGCTCGAGTGATTCTCCATAGATTGGCTTCTAAGCTCCCCATGAGTGATGGAAAAAGACAGTCTTCAAAAGGGTACAACTATTGACTTTTGGAAGGAACAAGTGTTACTAAATCTGGAGTTCAATGCATTATAGTCACAGTGCCAAACATTTAACATTTTTTATAAAAAGTGGTTAATATTCATCAGCTTCTTTAATTTGAGGGAGAGACATTGGTGGTAGAAATTACTGGCACAGTGCACCTAGTGAGATAAAATTAGGTTCTTTTATGTTACTGCAAAATCTAGGATAATGATAGATTTATTTTTCAAAATATCATTTGGGGTAGTATGGGGGCTTAGGTTTGGCCAAGGTCTTGAGAAAGGTCATTTATACATCCCGAGAATTGTAAGCAAGATGCTCTAACCTTCTGTCAAGACTCTAGCAGATTATCCCACTCTGTAGAATCCTAAATGGTAGGCTAAAATCATTTGCAGCTGCACATTAAACACTAAATGGAAGGTTAGTATAAGCAGAACCTAGCAGTAATTTGGGTTAGATTTCAGGCAGCTTAACTATCAGTGGCCAAACCACAACTTACTTGATGCTTCTCTGTGCAAATAGCTGACAGTCTAAGTCTTATTCTTGATGAGTTACTGTCCATAATACCTAGCCACAACTACAATGAAATAATCTTTAACATTGGAAAGTTGATATTATATAAAGGATGGTTCCCAAACTATTATTATCATATAAACTCCTGGTCAGATGGAACCGTAATAATCATCGAGTACAGCTGCTCATCTGCCTGTACCATGATTGTCCAGAGTCTGCTTGAACACCTTTCTTAAAGGGTAGCCAGGTTAGCACTAATTCCATCCTTTCACCAATGGGAATAGAGAAAGTTCACAGAGATACTTTTAGTGCAGTGCCCACTGAGATTATACAGATCAAGTAAAAGAAACGCAGTTTTTTGAATACTTAAAGACTATTGTTGCATTAACTAACCTTTCCTGCGACCCGCAGCCTTGTCTTACCCAGACTAATCATCACCATTTCCTTCAATTGTTCCTTGAGTACTGGGTTTCTCAGTACTTTCCAGATCCTGGTCACTTTCTTTTGAATATACTCTATTTTGTCTGAATTACTCTTGCATTGAAGTTCTGAGAATGAAACACAACTGTCTTCTTATATTCTGACCAGCAGAATATGGAGATCCAGGGACCATTGAATAGTCACTTCTCATGTGATAAAAATATGCCTGTGTTAATTTATCCTAATATTACCTACGTTTGACAATTGAATCACCTATTTACTCTTGCTAATTGATAGTAGGCTAAGTCCCTATGTCTTTTCACACTATGTTCCTACAGAAACTTTCAAATAAATAGGTCTTAGTGGATCTGGACAGTGGCAAGTATAGCAGAGGTCTGACACTAAATGTTACCCTGTTCAGGTGTCTAATTATCAAGAGAACCGATTGGTTGTAGGACTGTACTCATGCTCTTTCCAAGTCTTTGGTGTATATGAGACCTGTGGCAATGTGCAATCAAACTCAAACCCAACACACACAGCATGCAAACTCTGCATTAAAAT
Source organism: Scalopus aquaticus (assembly GCA_004024925.1). Classification (NCBI taxonomy): domain Eukaryota; kingdom Metazoa; phylum Chordata; class Mammalia; order Eulipotyphla; family Talpidae; genus Scalopus; species Scalopus aquaticus. Next base: position 192,665 of record PVIJ01001424.1, read on the forward strand.
CAAGTGGAAGAACAGGTGCATGATCACCTAAAAACAGCACACTTTCTAGAATGAGAAAATGGGAAAGCAAAGTCTAAACATTGTTATGAACCTAAAATCTACTTAGTATTTTTCAGCGAGAATTTATTGGGATTTCTGTGTTCACCTCTGAACATCAGCAAGAACCACCTTAACCCGAATGTATTGGACTCCTTAGGGTGAAGTAGGGAAAGAAGGCATCTAGAAGAATGTATATAGCCAAACACCTACAGAAGAACTGTGTGTGGTAGTCCCTCCCTGGCTTTAATCAGTACTACTGGCCTGTGCTTTCATGAGTAATAAAACTCAGTTGAAAAGAAAAGAGAGGGAACCAGAACAGAAGCAAACACGTGGGCATACCTACTCATACACACACACACACACACACACACACACACACACACACACGCACACACACACACACACACACACAATGGGAAGAAAAAAGCAATGGTACAGCTTATTTTTCCAGTATAGATGCCAGATTGCTTTTATTTACTTTAGGAATAAACTTACTGTGTGGCAGAAGCATTTTGTTTTAATTAGGATTTCCTGTTGTCTCAAATGCATATGTGTGGTGGGTGTGAAAGGAAATTAGTTAGTAATCTGTGGTGGTCTCTTTCTCCTTTTTGATCCTGGTCCCAATCAGCCAGGCATAACTGGATGTTGAAAGACAGTCACAAAATTAACTGCACTTTTAGTTATGAATTCAACTAAACACGGCCTAAGATGAAAAAAAGTTTTTGTTTTATTTTCTAACAAAATGTTACTGTCTGATATTAATAGTATTTCAGTTATCATGGTCATATCCTAAGTTACCTGAAAAAGAAATATTAACTCCTAGAAGAGCTCCTGGATTTAGATTCTCCCCCAAAAGTTTATTGTGCATTGTTCTAACTTTTGAGCTTGTTATTTTTTGAAATTTCAGGAGGTATGCTCACAAACACATCAGATATCCACATAGAGCCAAGAAGTGGTTTCATACCACTTGAGCAAACACCTGCATCAAGCCCATCTTCTTCTGGGGTCACAATTTTCTGTTATTAGTTTGGGGAAATGGGGTAGGCAAGAGCAATTTTCCAAGATTCCCAAGAACTAGTTTCACCTGTGTGTGTCTTAGGTCCAAGTCAATCAGAATTAAGGCTGAGTTGGTATTTGTCAATTCCCATTGTCAATCTTACGAGAGTGGAAGAATTTTCCTCTTCATGGTCTTAGCTAAAGCACCAAGCAGTTCTTTTTTCAAGCAGGAATGGTTTTGAAGCCAGCAGATGAAATAAATGAGGCAACCACATTAAGGAAATTGAAACAATAGTAGAGCTGTATCCTTGGGCATAATTTGGGCATTTCAGAGAAAGAACATCAGTTATCCTGAATGTCAAGGTAGCAAGGATTGATGGAGACATGCCTATCTTCTCATTCCTCGAAACAATTGCTAAACACACCTGTCATTCTCTTAAAGGAAATGACAGCGTAGTTGTCTTACGAAGACTATACTGAACCTCTTCTGCTAAATTATGGGTAATGGCTTTGAGATGTTGACTTTTAACCCTAGGGATTATATTGTCACTGCAGACTTCACTATTGAGACTAATAGTACACATTCCAGAATTTAAAGTCATAGCGCCCCCCCCTTCAAATCACAAATCAAAAATGCCTGTTAGTGATAGTCCCATATACTATCCCTAGACATGAAATGCTTACTCTTTGTGGTCTATTTGAAAATATGAGTCTCCACTTTATAATGTAAATGTAAAGGGTTTCTTTAGAAAAACAATTTCACAGATGCCTTTTCCAAAGTATCACTCAGTGTGCTTTTTAAGTTTTAATCAATCCTCAAAGGTGGCCTCTGGGGAATTCAAAAAGATCCTTTCTATGCCCTTAGAACTTGCAGATTATTAAGAAATTTCTCTAAATTCAGGGTTTTTTCACCTGCTTTTCTCCCAGTTTTATTATCACCAGATAACAATCATTATAAATTAGATATTTCTAACTTAGAGTCACTGACATCTGTACTTTTTTCAGTAGAGTTAGCCCCTCTTTCCAGGCTTGAGTGACTAACAGAGATGGGACAAAAGCTTGACTTACTGTATGTGCAGCTGCCGACAAGGGTGTCCGTTGCACTGGTGTCCTTCGATGACTGCGATTGTCCCACAGGACAATCTGGCCCGAGTAGGTGCCACCAACCACCAAGTTGGGATGGAAACGAGCAAAGCAGACTGACATCACAGAGGACTGTGAGGGTAAAGGGAAGAGAGACGTACTGTGAAATGGCTGGAGAAGGCTTGTTTTTTCCTGAAGAGAAAACATAAACTCATGCATCCTGGAAAAGAAAAAGCAGCTTAAAGCTGGAATGTTAAGTGCATAGATGGTAGGAAATTTCGTACACAGATACAGGACTTTCCCTTGAGAGGTTGGCCAGTGGTTACCCCCTGAAACGTGAAATTTGAAATCTTGGCTATGTCATCAAATAAGCATAAAAGTTATCTATGTACATCATGGTTTTGTGGTCTGTAAAGCTTAGTTTATGGACATTTCCCATTTATTGATAAAATTGCATCAGAACTTATATGAATTCATCATGGGGTCTTTACAAAGCAATTCTTCACTTTAAGGGCATGACCACATCAAGTTATGCTGTGTCCAGTGTTGGCAAGGCTTTGAGGACTTTTGAGATGGGATGTTTTTTGTTTTTGTTTTTGGCTTAATGGAGACTTCTAGGAAGTGCACTGACCTCAAACCGATCCCACTGGTCCCTCCCCAAATTCCCTTGCCTCCCTGACCTTGATCCTGCCCACTTCAGACAATTCTTAATGTTATTCTTTGCCTATTTTAACAAACAGTCAGAAATGGATTTCAGTCCAGCTCTGCCATGGTCTGTCATAGCATCATGAATGTGGTTTCTGACATTCCACAAAAGACTACTGGGTACTACATTTTATAGGAAACTTCTTAGCTGAGACAGAACCATGATATACTTAAAATCAGACAAGTCAGTGGTCTCACATCCATGAAGAACTCCATTTTGATTCCTGTAGTGCTTTCCATGTTCACCTTTATGTGCAAAAGCAATTGTTTTTAAGTAATACATTTCATCCCTTCAATGAAATTCAGTAAGTGCTCTTAGGTACAAGAAAGGCATTGTACTAGGCACAGTGAGAATACAAAGGTAATCATTGCCCTCAATAAACTGGTGCCCTAGTCAAGGAAACTAAAATCCATGCACATGTATGAGCACACAGTTATGAAGGACATATGAGCAGAGCTGCTGCTGGCCCACACAGTTCTTTGGTATGAAGTAGAAAAAGGTGCCTTAAACATGGTCATGTGGGCAGGTGCGTGCTTCGGCAAGTGGAGAAGAAGATGGACTTTTGTCCCCATTGTCCCTTGAGATTGACATTCTTGGCAGGGCACACATTGTATACCCAAGTGGCAGCCTTGAATCTGATACCTGCCATGACCAAATCCTAGGAGCAGATTGTGTGTGTGTGTGTGTGTGTGTGTGTAAGAGAGAGAGAGAGAGAGAGAGAGAGACAGAGACAGAGACTGTGTGTGGCAACAGAAGTGGTGAGAAGGTTTGTTTGAGATAGGGAAGGAGAAAAAAGAGGCATCTGGAAAGGGTAGGATGAAGACTCCATGAAAGAGAACGTATTGCTTGAAGGCTGTGTGAAACTTACAGCAGTGGAGAGGAAAAGAAACATGTAATGACAATGGGAAGAAAGGGTTGGAGCAGCAAAACAGGCTGGTAAGCAGCCTAGTCTGGTTTAACTGGGAAGGAACTTGCACAGAAGAGACAGATAATAAATGTAACAGAAAAGCTAGCCTGAGCCAGAAAAGCAAAATCCTTGAATGGAGCCTTGGATTTCTTTCTGTGGGTAATAGTGAGAAAATGCAGCTTTCTGAGCAAAAAACATGAGAACAAAAGTTGTAACTGACAATTTAACAAAGTAAAAAAATTATTGAAAAAAAAATTATGACTTCTTTATGACCAATAAATTAAACATGCATTTCTTCAAAAAAATCTTTTCTACTGTCAGTCTAAGGCTTCCTAGTCAGAAACAGTCTCATATACTTTAAGGTAGACTAAAGAATGTAGACTGTTTTTCAATGTCATGTTTTCCTAGTTGGAATCATTTTCAGTTTCAATTCCTTGAACATGATTCAATGGTGAAATGCTTGTGCCCCAATATGGTTTTCATAAAGTTCAAGAATAACTTTCAATAATGATACTGAATTAAGGAAAAAGAAAATAATGCTGGTCAGCTTCTTGTTTTACACATCCCACAGAAACGTTTCTTAGTTTTCAATTGATGAAATTCTTATGTTGCTTGAGCTATGCTGGAAAACTTTTTTTTTAAGCTTCAGAAAGACTTAAAATTATCCAGGTGGCATTGACAACTGAATTGAGCCAAAGCTCCAATCAATATGGATAAAGGAATGTCATTAACTTTGAAAAATCCAGAATTCAACCACTTGATTGCTTCCGTATTTCAGTTAAATCCCAGCAAATACCACTCCAAACCTTTCTTACTAGAGAAAAATAAACAAGAGTTATTTCTACAAAGCTGAAACATGTAGTTGGCAATCAACTAGACTCCAACCTTACAGGGTGGATTTTTTCATTCATTTGTTTGTTCATTCTTCACTCATCAAACACACAGTGCCAAATAAGTACTAAATCATTAAAAAAAAAAGTTTAAATGTCACAAAGTCCCCCATCTTGAAGTCAGAATTCTATTCCATTTGAAAAACATCAAATTAGCGTGAAAAAAGAATAATAACATTTTGGAGCACTAGATTTCTGCCACCAAAGTCTACTTTGTTTTGCTGCAAACCAATCTTTACAGTATCTCCATGAGGAGAAAGAGTAGACATACTTATTTTTATCTTAGTTTGGAAGATTAGAAATGGAGAACTAGTTGTAAGACTCATTGATTTGCTTACTTTTTGAAGCTCAATGTATTAATTTTAGTATTTATTCTATGTACAGTAGAATATATAGAAGGGTTTAAAGCATATCTCTAGGGTATGCCGTACCTGACATACGAAAACACTAAACCAGAATGAACTCAATCATCTAAATACAAAGTTTAGAATTTAGTCATTTATTGAGATGTTTTTAAATAGTGCAGTGTTTGATGTAATGTGGCAAACATTTGGATGATGGACTGAATTCATTTTTCATCCAGATGTTTAGCTGCCGTTAGACATGTGAGAACAGTCTCTGAACTCCAACCCTGACAATGAAAGTTCCTCTTCTAATTTGGAAAATGTGCATCTGTCTTCTCAGAGCACCAAATCTTGGAAAAACCCCAGCAAGTTCCTGCCTTCATACAGTTACTGATTTAGTTGTTGTTGCTGATTATCATGGGGTTTACTATTAGTTAACAATAGCAAAGAATATTATCTACTGTCCTCTCTGTTCCATGTATTTGGTAAAAAGTAAAAAAGCACTCTGAAAAATTGATTGACACTATCAAAATATGTGGTTTGCAATGTGCTTATTTTCAATAGTACATTTTCTGAAGACAAATTTTATGAAAAACACTATTAATAATAGTAATGATATTTAAAAAATGTCATCACTTCCCTAGGTATCTAATGTTTTGTATTAATTCAGCTATTCAGTGTCATAATAAATCATTGATAAATTATATGATTAATACAATTTGGACAAACTTAATTGGAAAAAGGAAGTTTCCCTACCTGGTTATTCTTGGCTCTAGAAAAATACATACCTATATAAATATTTTTGTAGTTTTAAATTTTTATGTGTTTTATTTTTTAAATCATTAGTGCCTCAGAATTATTTTGAGAAATAATGTATGGTCTTCAAATATTCAAATTAAGTAGTTTACACAGTGGGGGGGAATAATAAGGTTGGCCAGAATTTTTGAACAATGTTAACTTTAATGAGAGTAAGCTTTCTTGACACTGCAATTGAACTTTAAGAAGACTAGTGATTCCATTGATGGCCATATTGTCAAACAAAACAAAACAGAGGTATAGAAATGTAGTAAGCTCATGTCAAAGGCTTGATGTAAAATTGGTGAGTGTGATTATTTTCCAGCACAAGTAACAGGGTCATCATTGCATGAGTAATCACCTTTCCAATAGAACGACCATTCCATATTCTAGTTCCCCAAAATCAGGACAAGCAAGGTTTGGAGACTATGTTTTGATGATCGGGCCATTGTCATTGACAATTTCCAGTGTCTTCCACAGGCTCAAAAGTGGGGAACATCTTGAGAAAGGTTGATTTGTTTTTTAATCGGCCTGGTTACTGGCCATTCCTGAAAAGGTAGTCCTTCTCCATATTTGCATTGCCACATATCCACTGGTACATAAGCTGACCCACTACACGGGGTCTCACCCTCATTGTTCATTTTGAGACAAGGTGATTTATTTTATCTCGTTCATCATGAGAATTCCATGGGGACTCGGGGGTGGAGACAACACTTTGAATGTCTCTCTTTGCCTACTGCACACCACTGCCTTCAGGACGGCCCCAGCCCCTCCTTAAGTGGCTGTGGGGGACTGTTTTTTATTTTGTAGAGCTAATCCAGGCCAGCTTAGGGATGGTACTTCCCCTTAACCACAGACCCAGATGCCTAGGGCAGACAGCCTTTGGTCATTGCTGCCCGGGCACCTCACCCGCTATGTTCACATTTGATCTGGTTACCTATGTCCTGTGTGTGGGTCTGTGCCCACGCGCCAGGCTGAGTGGGAGGCATACAGGTCGTGCATTCAAAAGCATCTCCTATTTCAAGTACCAGCTCTTCTGGGGAGAGATTCATCCCACGAGAGGGAATGACCATATTGTTGCCATATGCTATTTAATGGTGGCTGACATTTTATTTGCCTAAAAGTAAATGCTTAACTGTCAGAGGGCTGTAAGGCAGACAGATCAGATGTGTCTGGCTACTAGTGAGCTAGTATATATTTCTGCAAGTTCCTAAAAAACCCACAAAGATATTTCTTTTGTTAATGGAAACAAGTGTAATTGGAGAACATTGCTGTCGAAAACCCCTCTTTATAGGCAATCATGTAGCACTAGGCAGCTGACAATGTGGAAGGTGGGAAGGTGGGAAAGCCAAGACATGAGTCATAAGTTGGGCACTTCCTTTTAATTGAGATGAAGGGACAGGGTCTTTTTACCGTCAGATCTCTCTTTTTCCTTTGAGGAAGTCTCTGTTCCAGAGTGCACGTGCCATTCTTCTAAACTGCAAGTGGAATGACCATGTACTGAAAGTCATCACCCCATTAGTAATGGGGTGTTCATGAGCAAAGACTGAATTCACTTGCCTGCAACTTCTTGACTCAATTTATATTAAAAATTAAAAGCAGGGCCTCCCTGGTGGCACAGCGGTTGAGCGCTGCGCTGTGGAGCTGTCGGCAGCGCACAATGCGAGTTTGACGCCCGGCCGGGGAGAATCCCACATGGTGCGGCAGACCTCTCCTGCCTCACCCGCTGCTCCCCTCAGCAGTGTATTTCTGATCTGCCTGTTCTGCGCCCCACTCTGTCTCTGGTGAACTGTCTCGCCGCCCCACGCCTCTGACCTGTACCCCAGCTTGTATGTATAAATAAATAAATCTTTTTTTATTGTTATTTATGTCTTTTACATTTTGTATTCCCCTTGGGCAGCCCACCACCAGTTCACCCGTGATCCATCTCCATGGTCCCCTGTATTCTCCTCTCTTCCATTTTGTGCCCTTATCCTCCCCTCCCCCCTCCCTCCGCCGCTGAGTGTCTCTCTCCCACCCGGCCTCCCTATAGTCCTGTTGTAAGTGAAACCATTCTATATTTTTCTTTTTCTTTCTGGCTTATTTCACTGAGTATGATTCCCTCTAATTCCATCCATGTCGCTGCAAATTGCA
>PVIJ01001425.1:0-200334 GCA_004024925.1 Scalopus aquaticus
ACTTTATATATTAATTAATTTCTTATGAATTCCCATTTTTGAATTCTACTCCAGGCAAATTGATAAACTTATTTCTATCTCCTAGCTCCTCCTTAAAGAGAACTTTTTAAAAATCATTCTCCTTCTCTACTTCTCCTTCATTCTACTTCTCTACTTCTACTTAGAATTCTGTGGTCTCCTATGTCTGAGTCCTCAACTCTGATTGTTTCTGTGCTTTAGCTTCCTGAACCAAAAATGCACTTATTTACTGGTTTATAGTGTTAGTATTTTTAGATATGCATGACAATACTTCCTACTGGACTGCGTACTTCCTGAGGGTAGAAGTTGCACATAAAGACTAACAAGTTCTCTGTGGGTCATGGCTGTTCCAAAAATACAGAATGACAGCTGATTAACATGTGCATCTTCTTCTTCAAGACTGTCAGGTGGACCTGCTGAGGGCTGTCTCCTAGCACAGCCTTGTCTGTGATGATGTTGCTGTCATTCTGACAGATGTGCCGAGTTAAATGCAACAATTTAAAATTTCTTTAAAGTGATATTGTCAGACTTTTCAAGGGTTATTTTCCAGGTTTCTCCCCATCATCCTTTAGTTATTCACTACATTTCCTCATTGCATATTTTTGCTTATTTGTTAACATTCCTCAGTTTTCATTAATGGCTTAACGCATCTTTTTTTAATAATCATTATGGTAGAAAACACAAGTAACTTTTTTGACGTAGTTCCTTTAAATAACAGAATTAAAATGAAGGGAAAGTATCAAACATATTCAAAGCCTCTCCACACTCCCTTTTCCACTCCTTAGGGAGAGAAAAAATCAGTAGGTCTAAATTTGTCATCTGTCTTCTTTAACAGCTACCTGTGTCTGTCATCTAGATCTGTTGATTTCCAAATATGTCAGTGTTCCTGTTCAAAATTATTTTTTTCCTGCTTTGTGACTTTAACAGAGGTGTCAGTATCTTTTAAGTACTTTTTTTCATGCCTCTCATTTCAAAAGAGTTTAAAATCAGAGCATTACCTCATTGATTCAGGTTCATCTTAGTGGCCTGGCTTGCTTTTTTTTCCCATATGATGTGCAAATGCTCTTCTTCAACTTAGCTACTTTATTCAACTTATTCATTCTGGTTTTTGTCATAATTATCATTCTCTCCTAAAAAAAAAAAAAAGAATAGGTATTATGAGAAATTTCTCTAGGGCTCCCTCCCAATTTCCTCACTGCCATTCCACGGTCTCTGTCCCATCAGTCTTGATCAGGCACGTTGGATATTCTTACTCTTTGCGTTCCTCTTTTCTCAGAGCAATTGTAATCTGCTTTAATTATGGTGGATACTCCAGCAGCCTCCACTTCTCCTGGGTTTTAGTATTCCCTCTTTCAATACCATACTCACTAGATTTTTTTTTAATTCCCCCAAATTAGCTCTCTTGAATTCTAATGCTCTGGTAGGGCTGCTTGCATTCTGGTTATGAGCACGATCCCACCAGGTTTCAGAAATGCCGACGAAGGAAAAGCTATCTGCATTTCTGCATACCTCTCACTGCTCTTGTTCATTGCCCAGGCCTCAGGTTTTACCTTTAACGCTGTTTAAATTGGTGTGGCAGACCCTTCCCTGTGAGAAGGGGGAAAATGCTGCTTTGGATGCCTGATACATGACGTGACTTTTGACCCACTTTTCTCTTTAAAAATATCTCCAGTGAAAGAGAGGTTCAAAATAGCTATTTATTTTTTAAATATACAATTTAGAAAATGTTTTATTTCATACTCTGTAGCTTTTGCTCAGTTCTATAAGCATAAATCAAATCCCAATTAGTTGGTCTTAAACCTCTCTGGCCGCCGCTGTCACTCCCAGTCTTCTCTGCACTGGCCATTGGAAATTTCACATGGTGAGGGATGTGTGGGGGCCAATGATACATACTTACTCTAGATCGTGGTGCCATTTTCCATCAGGATTTACACACACACACACACACACACACACACACACACACACACAAAATCACGCACACCACTAGCTCTTCTTTCCCACAAAATAGACTTTAATCATCTCAAAACAACAAAACAAGAAATATTTATACTCATTTTTGTGAGAGTAGAGATTTCAGAAATTCCATGTTTATCTCTGAGAATGTCTGCCTGTGGGTGATGGAGATATATCCAGTTAATGTCATACTTGTGGTAAATTCACAGTTGATTCCCAGTCCCTACCCCACCCTATAACCACTCTGCCTTTCCAGTTCTCATTACTGTATCAGTTGGAATGCATCCAGTTACAGTTAAAGAAAACACAACTCAAGCTGATTTAAACAAAAAAGAGGGATTTATGATCTTCTATTAGTGAAAAATGCAGAAACATGGCAAAAATCAAGGGAGGCTTGATCCAGTCAGTGAGCACCGTCACCAAATACCCGCTTCTTTCGTTTTCTGTTCTGCCTTCCATGATGTCACTTTACTCTAAACATGACTCATATGGTGGTACTGAATGATATGACCAAACTTGTGGGCTGCCATGCATTCTCTCTCTAGTCCAGAAAAGAAAAGGGCTTCATTTCAACAATTCTAACGAGTATTAATACTCCTCTGATTAAACCAGCTTTGTTCACAAATGCACCCCCCTCCCAGCCATTCACTGATCGGGGGAAGGGAAGCATTTACAGACTTGGCCTGGGGCACATGCTCTCACCCTGAAGTCAGGGAGGGAGTCTGTTTCTTAAGAAACACATGTTTCACAAAATGGAAACTATAATGACTAGGAAGGGAAAAAAGGAGGATGCATTTTGGAGACAACATGAACAGTTCAATTCTACAAAAGTTCCACCTCAAAACATGCTAAGTTTACCGAATCTTCACTGCAACTCTATTGTCATAACCCCTTCATAATGCCGTCTCTCAACTTAGAGAATGCAAATACGCCCAGGATGAAAGATATCTCCTGCCTTTACCAAGGAGTAGTTTTGGTACTTGGGCTAGTGACTTAATGTTTCTCTTTGTATTTCTCCACCATTGAAAAAAAGATTATTTTAGAGACATATCCAGTTGATACTAAAAACTGTTCAATGTGGCTCTGTCCATCAGATACTTTTAAATAACTTCTAAATCACAAAGAAAGAAAAAAATTCTAATTATTTTCTTCAGATAAATATAATCTGCACCGCGCATGACAATGAAGCAAATATTTTTCTGCTACAATGAGCAAATATTCTCCTTTGGGACAATAAATTTATTTAAATGCATAGTAATCAAGGATTTAAGAAGCAGGACCCAACCTGTTTGGCTTTACTTTGGATTATTACTCTTTTGAAGTCCAGTAGCAGGAGATGGGTCTTCAGGAATCCCTGCCAAAAAAGAATGAAAATGTTCAGATGAGAGCAGGAAAGAGGTGTCCAATTCTTTCCTTTCATGACTGTTTCAGTCCCAGGATCAGTGTGGGAAAACAAATATAATATATAACCCCAGGGAGTCTCTAAATAAGCAGTTTCCCTCCCTCACTTCCCTCTCTCCTTTCCTTCCCTCTCTCCCTTTCTTATCCCCCCCACCCCCGCCTTTCCCTCTCTCTTTCCTTTTCTCCCTCCCTCCCCCTTTCCTTCCTTCTTTCTTCTTTTCCCTTAACTAGAAAAGAGTTAAGCCTTCTCTTTCCTTTCTGTATCTCTCTACCTTACCTTAGATGTTTTGAATCCAGCCAGAGGATATGATAAACATAAAGTTAAGGGGGTCTTGGACACACTTTCTAGAGTCAGTTGAGGGTCAGAGAAGTAAAGTGACTTGCTTGGTGACCCAGACAGGAAGTAAGCTCTCTAAACTCTGCATTTAGACTCCAGTAGGAGCAGCAGTAGCTTGCGTTCCCACTGGCATCACAACGCTTATTGAAACTGAAAAAACCGATGAAAGAAAAAAGTTTATCAACATGTTCCACATAATTTTTCTAGGAATGACATGAATTTTCCTAAGCGTTTTTCAGAATTTTTCGGAATATTACTTATATATGCTGCTTTATGTTTCCAGTAAGATGTTCATGTTTGACTATAAAATTGACTAGAAGCTTCACATATCTGCCCAGCATCCAGGAAGGAAACAAGGAGACACACTAGTCTTGTAACATCTCTAAACTCTCTCATTGGAAATCATTAATACCAACTCACTTCCTTTCCCCAAAAGCTTATCATGAAATTTTCCTACCTATCAGATTCTGAACTAGGAAAAGGTAGAATTAACTAATAATTTTGAGAAGTTAGCTACTTTTTAAAGAAATAAATGCTTTTTATTTTAAAGATTTATTTTATTTATTTATGTATACAAGAACTAGAGTCTAGGGATGAGGTGCAGAGAAGTGAGAGGATTCACCAGAGACAGAGTGGGGAACAGAATAGGAGGATCCACTGAAATACACTGCTGAGGGGAGCAAACTCAGGCAGCAGTGGCTGGAGATAGCTTGATAGCACTGAGACTTTAACCTCTGCGCACCAGGGAGGCCCAAGTTAGCTACATTTTTTCAATGTACACTATCAATTATTCAACTTGAATAAGCAATTTATATTCTCTTAGTTCCCTCAATGTGTTCTGACATAGAAAGACTTCCTTTGGTAATCTCTAAAGAGCACATTGGGCACAGCAGACCTTTCCTGTCTCACCCACTGCTCCCCTTAGCAGTGTGTATCAGTAAATCTGCGTGCTCTGCTCCCCACTCTCTCTTTGGTGAATCCTCTCACCGCGCCCCCACCCCATCCCTGCCCAATACACCTCTGGCCTACACACCCTACCCCAGTTCTTCTATGCAAAAATAAATAAATAAAATCTTTTTTACAAAAGGGCATATTGATATTTAGCCAAAATTCTGCCATTCTACAATTCTGAACTTTCACAGAAATGTGATCTTTAAGAATTTGCTTACTTTTCTATCTTGAAATTAAAAAAAAAAAAAATTTCTTTTTGTTTCTTTAGAATAACTAGATTAACTAGTAAATAAATATTCTGAATGTAACATAATTTATAACTCAGAGTGTGACACTTAGAGTTTTCATGACTTCCAAGATAACTTGCAACTTACCTGCTGCTGGGAATCACTAACAAAACCTTTGCTAGAGAGCCTAGTTTCCAAGGAGCTAAGTGTGGTTTTGACATTTTTCTGAAGATTTTTGGGTAGAGTCTTGTAACAGAGGTCTTCACAATATAGAGCTTTCTAGTAAAAAAAAAAAAAAAAAAAAAAAAAAAGCAAATACTTCTGAAAAATGAACCTAGTAGAATTTCTGTGGCATAACTTGAAAGGAGTGTCAAGTCATGTGACCTGGCTGCCAATTAACCTTGACTCAAAGGCCAGGGGTCAGGGCTTTTCCTATAGCTAAGTCCTCCAGGTATGGCATTAGGGCGGAAAAAGGTGACAATCTGGAGAAAAATTTACTAGCCAGACATAATCTTCTGAATTGTTGATTCTGTGTCATCCTAAGAATTTATGGCAGCTGGAAGAAAAGCAAATATGTTGTGTTAATTCAAGCACTTGCAGCTTCCTTCTCTGTTATCCAGTACAAAAAAAAAAAAAAAACTCCTAGAGAAGTTATAAATCTCACCTTTCTGTGAAACTAATGAGATGGTGTCCCTATGTGGGAGGAATGACCTGGGGCCCTATGAACAGGAAGCAGCATGAAAAAGGACTTCTGGAAATAGAAGAACTAGCCAAGAAACTAGAACCAACCCCAGGTCCAATGCATTATCCTTCATCAATGGAGGTGATATCTCAACCCACATTCCTGGGAAAAAAAATAATCAATTTTCACAGCTCTGGTCTATCTTATTATTGTGGTTATAGATTTGGCTTGAGCCAGGAACAGGATTTTTTCTCTTCTCCTATGTCTTTTATTGATTCTTTATGCACGAAGTAATTGTTGAAAATCTAGACACTGAACTAGGCTGTACGGAAACAAAAAAGAGTAATATGCAGAAGTAATATCTCAGAAGTTCATAGTTTGGTAGAGAAGGAATGCAAATAAATATAACCTAGGTGATGAGACAAGATCGATAAAAGAGAAATGGGGACTCATGACCAACAACAGCATTGACTAAACTTCAGAATCTAAACTTGGACCACAAACCAGTATGATTCTGAGCTGAAGATGGCTACTTCATGTCTACACAGAACCAAAGCAGATACAATTTGGATGATTAAAGAAAGAGCACAATGGACTATGTGATGGACTATGGGTGCTTTGGAGATGAGAAAACCATGAGGACCACATTTAAGGGGAGAGATTTTAGACTGTCAAAAAATTAACTAAGATAAAAGAAAAATGTGCTTCATTAAAAAAATTAATTATTTCTAAAAATAAGAAATAAAAAAATATCATCAGGGAAATGCAAATCAAAACCACAATGAGATATCACTTTACACCAGTGAGAATGGCACATATTAAAAAAAATTAGCAACAACAAGTGTTGGCGAGGATGTGGTGAAAAAAGAACTTGCCTATACTGCTGGTGGGAATGCAAACTGGTCCAACACTATGGAAAGCTGTGTGGAGGTTCTTCAAACTACTAAAAATGGAGCTACCATATGACCCAGCAATTCAACTCCTAGGGATCTACCTAAAGGACACAAAAATATTAATTCAAAAGGATATCTGCACCCCTGTGTTTATTGCAGCATTATTTATAATAGGTAAGATTTGGAAATAACCCAGATGCCCAAAAATAGATGACTGGATCAAGAAGATACGATATATATACACAATGGAATACTATTCAGCAATCAAAAAAATAAATTAATGCTATTCATAGCAACATGGATGGAGCTAGAAGGGATCATGCTCAGTGAAATAAATCAGAAGGATAAAGAAAAATGTCAGATGGTTTCATTTATAGGAGGACTGGAAGAGACACAAATAAAGGATCAGGGGGAAAATAATAGCAATAAAAAACAAAACAAAACAAAAACAAACAGGCAGTTATAAACCAGAGACATTCTTCAAGGGAGGAGGAGGGAGAGGAATCAAAACAAGGGCGAGAAGAGTGCAAGGGACTATGGCGATGGTGCATGGGTGAACTGGTGGTGGGAATTCTACGGGACTACACCTGAGAAAAGAAAGCAGACATTGTACAGAAATGAACAATCATGTAAAATATATAAAAATTAATTAGTTAAATTAAAAAGAAAAGAAAAGAAAAACCTCAGACATAATCCCTCTGGCCTAGTCCTAGCTTGTCAAGGTTGCCTTGCCTGTGATTGAACTACACCATTAAAGCCACTTAACTGGACATAAACTACCTATTTTACATTAAAATTGTACCCATGGGCTTCCTTGCATATATTCTTAATTAATTTCTTCTTGCATTAGGTAATAGATCATAGATGAGGACATCAGGATAAGTATAGAATGAGACTGAGAGTTCTGGATCAATTACCAATGATCAACTTGAGATGCCCAGTTACCATATTTGTGTTCTACAGCTGCCTCTCTCCACTGCACCCCCCCCACCACCAATACATAGTCTCTAACAATAACTAAGTCCTCGACAGACTTGGGCATTTGAGTAAAAGTGTTACCATATTTTCAGATAGATAAAAGCAGATTAAAACTTTAAGAAGGCTATATTGAAGAGTAAAAATTGCTGCTGGTGGAATAGGAATGGGTTGTAAAAACATACAATCCATCATTACTCTGAAGCAGGTAACAGTTCCCAGTACATAGAAAGACCTACAAAGATATTGAATGCATGAAGAATACAAATGACAGCAAGAGATAGACTGAGGTGAAAGGGATGAACTTTTGGATTACTTCTGTTTTACCTGAGGTGTGCTGGAAGAGTACTTTTCATGCATTATATCATCTGAAAATATTGTATTTTGCACAGATGAGGAAACAGAGATTGAAAAACAGTTAAAATATTACCCCAAATCAAAAAATGTTTAACAATAATTAATGTGACTATGATGATGGTTTAAAAAGGAAAACTTACCAAAAGTTTTCCTCAAGGTAGAACAGTTAGTGCCTTTAGGGACAAGAATTCAAATCCATGTCTGAATTGATTATTTTAATATTCTTATTATTTATGGTAATACCGCACCACCTCCGTGGGTCCTGTAGATAACATGCCTTTATGTTTGAGCAATCTTTTTTGTCTGATAACAGACAGTAACGAAAAGGAATGCATGAAGAAATGGATGTTAATATGTGTGGAAAAAAATAATGGTACCCTAGATAAAGATAGCAAATAACCAGTACTTCTCTATATACCTCACCAAGAAGCATCTTCACTCCCTGATAGGAGGCTCCTAGGGTGTAATAGTGCACTTTCCACACACCCTGGAAAAACACAGCCAATGTCACACTGATTGATTGCCCTCTAGTGAAAGCCATGCTGGATAAATTGTTGTTCTCAAATGTCTTTAATTCTTAATGGAATTCTTAAGAATTTCAAGGTCTTCTGCAAGCATCATGACTATAACAATATTGGGTGCTAGAGAACAGACACAATAGTGATCTCTATTTACCTTTGCTCACCTTTTCTGAATTGGTCATGTATTACCCACGACTTTGTTTTCCTGCAGTATTTATATGTCTTACAGAATAGCCCATCAGTTCTTCTGTACTACAAGAGTTGATGGCAGAAGCACCAGTCAAAGGAGTTATTCAAAATTGTTATGAATTATTTATTGATATTTACCAATATACATTGGATCCAAACAAAATGGATCAGATATGAACATCCACCACAATTGTTCCAGGGCCTACCTACTGAATGTTAGCTCTTTCTGAGCTTAGATTTAAGTCACTGTTTCCCTCCATTCTATGGAATGAAGATTAATCAGGATGCAATCACACACACACACACACACACACACACACACACACACACACACATGCTCATTAACCTGAACAAATACCCGAATTTTGTCCTTCATATGAAGCAGCACCTCAGGAGGATAATATATTTATTTAATGTGCTGTCATTGCTCAAAACACTTTTAAAACTCCTCTTGGAATTGCCTTCAGGGTCAGTTTATGAAGCACAAAAGATAATTTGTCTCTCTTTTTTATAGTCACACCTCATTTTTGACAAATTTATAATACCTACCTTCATTATCCTTCATCAGAAATGACTAAATAACTTCTGGCTATTTCCAAAAATCACCAACTTTTAGAAGACAAAGATTTGTCCCAATTAAGCTTACATATGCAAACAAATGTGATAAAGGCTATGGGAGAAATTTTAAAACAGAGTAAAATTAGACTTTTGTATGTAAAATTTAGTATATATCAAAAGTCCCATAAGGAAAGGATTAGTCTTTTATTGCTCAACTTTTAAGTTAGTGTGCCTCACCCCACACTGTCATCTACAGAGAACACCCTGCCCAAACACCCTTTCTCCCAGACTGCCATGTTTTGGATCTTGCAGATGACTAAGCAAACTCCACCCCTCATTTATAGCTCACTGGACTGGGGAAGTATAATCACCTGCAGCCAAATCTGTAAGCTGGCCAAAATATAAAGCCCAAATCAAAAATATGAGTAGAGACAATTGCAATCTCAACTTTGAGAAATGAATCAAGAAAGATAAAAAGAATTTTCCAGCACCATGAATGGCAAAACTGAAAAATTATGACAATGGAAATAGAAGCAGACAGAGGTCATGATTGCCAAGTATAAATCAAAGTTATGAAAGAGTGTAAATATGGTTAAGAGGAGACACAGCCAGTGGAGTCAGAAAAATTTAGCAGTTAACCAAGAAGCAAGCAGATGTGCTCTGGAAGACCACAGGGAACACTCCTAGGTTGTCTTCCCAGCGTTGGTTATTTCCTCAGCAACCTTAGTTTTCATCGGGTCACTATGTTATTCTGTGCATGTTATTACATCCACACTACCAGAATGAAATAGTGGCCCAGGCTTTGTGTGTATGTACCACAACTTTTTGATCCATTCTTCTGCTTGGGTTTATTTGGATTGTTTCCTTATCTTAGCTATTGTAAATAATGCTGCAATAAACATGGGAGTGCAGTGTTGCTCTGTTCTTTGGGTAGATTCCTAGCAGTGGAATCACTGGGTCTAAGGGTAGATCCCTTTTGAGTGTTTTGAGGAAATTCCACACAGCTTTCCATAGTGGCTGGACCAGTTTACATTCCCATCAGCAGTGTAAGACTTTTCCTTTTTCTCTACATCCTCGCCAGCATTTGTTGTTTCCAGTTTTTTCTTTTAATATGGGCAGTGATTAGTAAATATATATATTTTCTAGGAGGGCATTATAGGTGAACTCTATTCTGATAATCAAAATGCCTTACAATTCTAATTTTACCCCCAAATTCACTGATCTGAGTGTCCTTTACCTTAGTAATTAGCTATTTTTTCATCATTTAAAGTGAACTATCCTGTGGATAATGATATTGAGATTTTAAAAATACTGTTTCCCAATGAATTTATTCACTAAGTCCTAAAAAAATGAATTACAGGTATTTCAATAGTATTTTATTTTTATTAAGGAAGTATACACAATACAAAAGAATAGAAAGTCTAAAGTGACATTCACGACCCAGTTCCTCTGCACCCACTTTCCAGGTATCATTATAAAGGTAAATTTTTGTTCTTCTAGACTTTTGTCAATGTGTGTATGTATATTTTCAGCTAACAATGGAAGGAGACTGTGAATTTTGTTCTTCAGCTACTTTTTGCTCAGCAGAGCATTGCAAACATTCTTTTGCATCATTCTCATTCGTTTTCATGGCTGCATTGTATTCTATGGCTATGTCATAATTTAACTTTTTTCCTATTGATTAATATTTGGGTTGCCTCCATTTTTTGTAATAAAAATAATACTACAATAAGCATCTTGAACGCATTTTCCTGTATACTTGTACACATTTTTTTCCAAATAATTTTTAAAGGGAAAATTTTAACCCTCAAAGATGTACATACTTAGAATTTTAATAGGTTCTTAATCATAAACAGCAATAATAGCAGCAACATCTTGATGTGTAGGGTGACTCCCATTACAAATATGATATATAGCCAAATGTTTGTTTTGTGAAGTAGGAGAGATACTATGATTTTTTAGGGATTTTAGGGATAAAAGCCAAGAACACTAATAAAATAGGCTGTTCTGGATACTTAAGAATGGCATGATAAAAATTAGATGAGTAATATTAAAATAAGGTTAAATTTTATAGCAGACAATAATTCCCTCTATAAAATGATGTGGTACTAGACCATACTGCCCATCTCAAACCAAAGGGAATTATTTTAAATTCTACTTTCTTCTCTTTACAAGTTTGCAAGTTCTAACAGGAAATAAAAATGGCATATAAAACAGTTTTTTTCAAAATTAGGTTCTTGGATTAATAGAGAAAATAAATTCAGTAACACCAAAATGAAGCAAATATATATTGAAAACATTTTAGAAGCACAAAGCACAGTGATAGGTATTCCAAATTGGGAGCATCCTGTAGCTCACCAATTCTCAGGGCAACAATAAGCATCAAGGAGATATCAAAAAGATATTATTTTGCCTCTAAGTAGGATTACACTGACTGTTAACTCCAGTGCCTTGAGTTTGGAAATGAAATGGCTAATTCTGAATAGATTCATGCCTAAAATTTTTGTAGAGTTTCTTCCCCATCCCCAGCTCCCAACAACTGGGGAATCCTGGTATTTGGTTGAGTGGGTGATTGGGGGACAGAGTTTTATCTAATGCTGTAATTTGGTAAGGTAGTCGGAAACTACAGAACTAACATACCACTTTCTCTCAGTACCTACCATGCCTGTCTTTGTTCATCATCTTCTCCTGCTAAAAGGCTTAAAACCAATCTTCATGTCTTAAGAATACAATATGTCAGAACTTCACCAATTTACTTGTCTTCCTTGATGACCTGGCTTGAAAGACCTGAATCCCATTAAATATTGGCTGTTTATTAGAGACACCTGGATGGTATAATTTCACATAAACAAAAGAAGACAGATGCACTGGAATTTACACACTAGAAGAAACACTAAATTAATAGAACAGAGGGCTTAACTATGGTACAAAAATCTTACAGGAAAAATTACCCTTAAAAATCCTTGCCAGCTTTAACTTCAAAGACGCTTCCCTTTTCGCAGTCAAAGACTACATTTTGCAGAATTCAATGTGTTAAGGTTCTTAGTCTGTACAGC
This sequence comes from Scalopus aquaticus, assembly GCA_004024925.1. NCBI lineage: Eukaryota > Metazoa > Chordata > Mammalia > Eulipotyphla > Talpidae > Scalopus > Scalopus aquaticus. The sequence continues at coordinate 12,122 of PVIJ01001425.1, forward strand.
ATAATCTGATTTGTATATGTTGCTGCAATCTTTGGGATTTGGGGAGATGGTGGGTGTCTTAAACGAAAGCCCGAACTAAACTCCCAGATTCTGTCTATAGGCTGATTACCTTGTATTTCATATATAGTGTATTTTACAGAGGTGCTATTCAAAAATCTAGATTCTCTATTTTGTGCTTAAGTTGCAACTTTACATAGATAAGTATAAATACTCTTTCTTTTAAGACTTATTTTTATTTATTTGTGCATACAAGAACTGGGGTGTAGGCCAGAGGTGTCAACTGGGGTGAGAGGATTCACCAGAGTCAGAGTAGGGAGCGGAACAGGCAGAATGACTGAAATACACTGCTGAGGGGAGCAGCGGTTGTGACAGGAGAGGTCTGCTGCACCATGTGGGTCAGCTCCCTGGCCAGGGATGAAACTCAGGCCACAATAGCTTGATAGCACTGAGACTTTTACCCCTGCGCCACCAGGGAGTCCCTTAATACAAAGTCTTAAAGTTCTAGTAATATTACATTCTTACTTCTCAACCAATTTAAGTTTTTCAAAGAAGACTGTCTCATTTTTGTTTGAATCTCAAATATGTGGTTTCATCTTCTCATCTTTATAAAAGTATACAAAAATATTGAATGGCAAATATGATAGAACAATCTAAATTAGAATAAGACGGCCATGGATTTGCAATATAGAAAGACATAAGGAAAGGATGGATTACTTAATAAATGGTTTTGGAGTCTCATAAGAGTTCAACTAAAACAAACATCTTAAACTGCCAATGGACACCGTATCCCTGGCTGCTCCATTCTGCACCTTGAGTCCCAGTGCCCACTCCCCACCCGACCCCTATCCTCTATACCTAGCCAGTCTTCAATGAGGAGGGCAATGGAAGTAGGAGCATTGAAACACAGCCCAATGGAAGATATGTCACCCTGAAATAAAGCCACATTTGAGGGTGTAGTGAGGGGGCAGAGAGAGAGATGTCATCTAGAAAGACACAGTTTAGATGAAAGTCCATTAGAACCAGTGGAATAGCTATAAAGAAAGTTGAACAAAAATGTGCTCCCTTACTCTATGAAATCAGCAAGTCCCAGAAATGTGGAATCTGTTGTTCATCTGCTGAACACTGTCAAGGGTACCGCTGAAGATGATTTACTTCCTAGGTAAGATACACTCTTGCCATGTGCTGCATATGAAATGCAGTGAGCTTGTGAAATAGGTAAAACTTGAGTCTTTGAAGAAAATAAGTAAAATCAAAGTCTATAGTATTATTAATATTGATAAATCAGCTTTCTTTGTCTCTTAAGGCACTTTAATATTTCCATATCATAATTTTCAAAAATTGGTAGACTCCTCAGTCATTTAGCCATTGGAGAAAATTTAAGAATAAAGTTTAGTGGTTTTCTTCTTTGCAGTTTTTTCAAAGCATCAGAATTTGAATTTGCTAGATTTTTTGTTGTATAGAAATAAATAACAAAAATTTAGATTTGGTAGGAAACTGCATCCAAATTGTGAGGATTTCTCAAATTATCTGAACTTTGAAGGTGTGGAAATATAACAGGATACAACTTTCTTATAAGTTTTCAGAATTTTCAGTTTGTAGTGATGGTTAGGGTGGGTGGAGGGAAAGTGTAGATTTATTGGATAGTGACTGGGCTCAAAGAACTTTGGGACTTAGTAGTCTTGCTTTCTGTCTCTAATGAAAACAAGGTCTATATTGTTTTGGTTTCTTAAACATTATGTTTATGCAACTTGTTTATTTTTCAGCTCTGCTAAAAATGAGACCCATGAGAAGGATATGGTTTATGATCTAGTAGAGCTGATTTATTTCTCTGTCTACCTAATCACACCTTGCTCAGAAGCTGACCAAATCATTGCCACCGAAGAGCTGATGTCATGGCCTTAGAATAATCTCTTTTTTGCTTTATTTTTCTCCAAAGAAGGCATTTAGAACATATATTTGAAACAAATTTCTCCCAAACTTGCCCTCTCCCAAAAAATAAAAAAATGCATCCAAAGCAAGGGGGAAGTAGGGAATGAAGGAGAGTAAATGAAACTCAATGTAGAGATTTTATTGAAAGATCCTTGTGGGATTTTGCTTTTGAAATGTGTTTAGCACAGACTTTAAGGATTGGCAATTTGTTTAAAGAAATGGGTAAAATATTTAAAACCACCACTTTATTTAAACTATTGTTCCTCCTTCAGTAAACATTCAGTACATGATTGAACCCTGTATGAACTTGTGCTTTTGCTGGTTAAATAGAATCTAAGCTTAAAATGAAAGGGGCTGCTATTGAGAAAGGGACAAAAAACTTACATCTGCATTTTTTTTTTTTGCCCACACACAAGCACTTACCCCCAAAAAATATCACGTGAGTGGGATCCTTTATTAAAATGCCCCTAGTTTTTTCCCCCCCTTGGTCTCAAAGTGCTAAACTGAAAGCAAGCTGTTAACAGAAATGAGTAATTATTGAAGCTCTAACAGGCAGCTTTCATTGAAGTTGATTACAGCAGCCATATAATCACTTTTACGGATGCTGTAATCACAGTAGCAGGGAATGCTTCACTTGGTTCTTATTGTTTTCGCTCAGGGTGGAGGTAGGGGGCCTGCAAGGAGCCGGTTTTACCACCTCGGTACAATTTCTGCTGCAAAAGAAATCTACACAGCCCTGAATGGCGTCGAGAATCATTTATTCTTTCTTTATTAGCATTTTCTCCACTCTCACACAAGAGTCTGTTGGAGTCAGGAAATTGGTGTTATTCAATATGCAAGCCAGAGGTTGTAATGACCGCTTGGAAGGGTATGACCAACAATTACAGCCCTTAATGAATAGGGGTAATCTAGTTGAGACTAAACACTAGTAGCAACTCTGGGCTGTCTCTGGTTAAATTAAAAGAACAGCAATGCAAAGGAAGTTAACAAGAATTAATTAGTTAGACCGAACTGAAAACCTACTCATTAGAGATGTTATAGGCAAAGTAAAAGCCTATCTTCAGTGCAATTAGGTAGACAAATGAATTGTACAACTGACTGACTCGCACCTGCTAACAGCTAAGGGCTATAGCGCCATGTATGGGATCCACTTTTTCCAGTTCATGCATACTTGCATAGTTTAATGGATCTTACATTCTCGAATTAGCCTCCATTCCTTCAGATTTTCACTTGGATGTTTGATCTAAATACTGGCAGTTTTCACTGCGGCAGGGTTTTAACAAGCACTGACTGAGGAGGGTGAAGGAGTGTTTTGAACCTTCGAAATAAGGGTTGTCTGGCTTATAAGCAGAGCAGATTCTCCTGCCCACTTCTGAAAGAAAGGAACGGCATCTTAAAGGGTGTCTGTTTTCAGAGAGGTCTGTCGGCTAGTTATTCAATCTTAGATCATTCAAAGTCTATGGAACCTGCATGTTAGAAGCAAATAAATATGAATGTCATGCTAGAAAGATTTATAAAGCAGTCGTCTTTTTAATGATGCAGAGGGTAGAGAGTTATGTGTGGTTGTGGGGAGACGCCAGGGCGAAGAGGTCTGTTTTGCTTTGGGGGTGTACGAGAGATAAGGAAAAGAGAATCCCTAGAAATCTTAAGCGGAGACCTTTCTGGGAGTTGTTATCATAATTATGCACTCTGGTATTCTTTCCAGATGTTTCTCTGGTCTTTTTCTACCTATTGAGTTCTGGCCTCCTTGCTTTCTTACGCCAGGTCCCTGAAAGCTTTCACTTCCTGACATATTTTCTCTGCACTCTCCTTTAGGCTAGACAACAGTGTAGTTCAAGAAGGAGGCACAGGCAAAAGAGTTCTGGAAGTGGATTCATCTACTTAAATTTATGAGTGGGGTGACAGGCAAGGGGTAACTTGGTTCATCCCGGCGTGGTGCTATGGGACAGGAATCAGGAGTCAGAAGTTTATTTTCCAGTACTGCCGTGGTGTCTTAGGATGAACTTGGAATAACCTCTTTGTGGTCCATATTTTTGCCTTTTTAATAAGGGTGATCACCAAGGTTTTCAAAATTTATGGATCAGTCACAGGGGGATATTTTCTACTAGTCCCCCTTTCACCACCTCTTAATCACTTACCCCACTACCAGCCAGCTTGCTCTTTGCTGTGGCACCAGGAAGTTGTTTCGGCTCCAGTCTTCCTTTCAATTTTCTTTCTTGTCAGTAGAAACAGAGCATCGAGTAGGAGAGCTCGAGTCCAAAACTACTCCTCCACCCTACTCCGTCTTTAGTCCCTTCCAGGATGCCCCCTACTGGTGTGAAGGGAACTCTGGAAGACAAGAGCCAAGCAATGGCTGCAAGCAATTGGGTGAGTAGTTTTCTGAAGTCCTGGCCCATAGAACTTCAATCACCTATTGGGAAGGGTGGGTCCACTTAGATTCACAACTTTGAGCCTCCAGATTGGGAGGGACATGCGTGCATGAGCTATAGCCTTCCACTTACATAATTTTGTGTTAATAGCTGTCACAAAACTCAGGCTAACTCAAGTGCCCCCCACCCCCGGGCTGCCATCATCTCTAAACCTCCAGAGTGAAAGCCATTGAGCAAAGTCTTCTTTGACATTTTTAGCCACTTCTGCTAATACACAATAAGCATGCAAGTAATTAGAGACTAGTTTAGTTTATTTAACACAACTCCTCCTAGCTCAGAGCCAAAGAAAGCCCTCCTGATGCAATTATAGGTCAGAAATAAATGACTAAGGCAACAATGTGGGGGGAAGGCTGTGGAGAGACAAAGAAAAGAAATGCCCTCTTCAACTAAGAGCAAAGAGAACAAACCAAGACCAGGCTTAGAGGGGTCAGAATACAAAGCAAGCTTGGTAATTTTCCCAGTCTTATTTGAGAGCCAGGTGGCAGGAGCAAGAGAGCTTGAGAGCCTTTAGGGTCCTCACCCCCAGCCAACCTAGAGACCCGTGGGAGAATCCCCAGGACAGCAGTGACATTGTTGGAGTCTCACCAGTGACTCTTTGTCCCATCACGTTCATGTCATTTGCTTTGCTACAGCTATTGGGTTACTGTCGACTCCGACCTATTCTATAGGGTTCATTCATTTCCACTTATATAGATCTTAAACTAACCCTTTGGGGAGCAACTTCCCATTGCCCCAGAACAGTCCTAGTGAGGACAGCTGAACTCTAGTTCAGCTGCTGCCCTCACTACAGGCTGCCATTTCTAAGTTCATCAGACCACTCACATTTCTACATACCTAGACTGCAGGCTCTCACAGCTCTGTTTTATTAGTTTCCTAGGCTTTCATAAGAACCAGCTCTGAATCCTCATGTGTCTTCCAGCTTCTGTTGGCTCCCGATATCTGTCGGCTTGTAGTGACGTCATTCCGATCACTATGCTCATTTTCACATGGCCTTCTCTGTTTGCCTGTGTCTCAAATCTCTTTCCCTTCTTTTATAATAATGCTAGTCTTTGGATTTAGGGCACATCATAAGTCCAAAATTACCTCAAATTCTTGAGGTCCTTTCCTTAATTACACCTACATTTGGACCCCTATCCCAAGTAAGGGCACATTCTAAGGTTCCAGGCAGATGTCTCTATGAGAGGCACGAGTCAAACACTATGAGACTAGCATCAATGATGTCAATTCTTTAATCCAAGGCCCCATTCGTCGATTGTGTTCCATGGAATACTACCCATTGAGATTTTTTGGACAACAAAAAATTTATCTTAAAGAGGTAAGATGTTCTGTAGTCAAGTTAGTTTGGAAAAGCTGCATTCCAATTTGAAGAATCACAAATCACAGTTGTCCATTAAAGGCTTGAAATGTACTGCAGTTAAGAAGCTGTTTAACTCTGTCAAAGTCATTGTTTCCCCAAATTTAATTGACCAAAATGAGCTTCTCTTTTTCTTCTAAAGTAACACATTTTTAATGGCTCATGGAATGCACTGAGAGATGCAGGGCCCACAAATATGTGTCTGAAACCTTGAGGGCCTATTATATAGTCTTCCTGAAAGTTTTTCTTACCATTCAACAGTAGCCCATGCTCGCTCTTTCCATCTCTTTTGTTTGCTGAGGTGTAAACAGTCTCAATTATAGCACAACCTCCTATCAATGGATTCAGCCAGGCTGTGGATCTGCTCTCCTGAATCAGAGCAAGTGTCATAAAAACATGATCTTTTGAAGTCTTTGCAAGGAGTTAGTTTGGTCAAATACCAGCATTCTGAAAAAACTCATTTTGTGATTTTCCCTTTATGGAAAAGTTTTTTAAGTCTTATGATATAGCTCACCCTTTCACTAAATCCCTAGAATGAAATGTCAAGGGAATGAAGTTGTGATCCTGGTGAAGATCTGTCAAGCTTCATGCAAATCACTTAAACTTACAGTGGAGCCTCAGTTCCTCAATCTGGAAAAATGGGTTTGTTTGGGTTGAACAACTAACTTCCTCAGATTCTTTGGAAGATGACCTTTGAAAATAGATATGCAAACATTTTACAGGCTTTAGAAAACCAACTTCTTGTGTTTTGAGTGTTATTATTTATTAACTTTTGAGAAGAAAGTTGGGAATATCAGTATTTTGTATAGGAATGGAGGTAGAACCTGTTAAAGTAACAGTACTCACGTATAATTTATACTCTAGCAAAACAAAAATGTTCTTTATAAATAGCAAAACTTTATAAATAGCAAAATGTGTTTTATAAATAGCAAAACTCCTACACCTTGAGAGCAAGCAAGAAAGAAAAGGGGACAGAAGGACAGTAGGGAAGGGGAAAGAAAGGAGATTAGCGAGGACCCACTTTATGACTGCCACATATGGGTCATGTGGGTCACATAGTTAGAAGGTCCCACACTTAGTTTCAGACTTCTGTCATCATCCTGAATAATTTTCAAACAAGGGGCCCTATATTTGCACTGGACCCCCCAGATTATGTGTCCTAGGTCCCCTCTTCCCTCATACACCTGTGAGGAAGTTATGGAGACACTTCTTGCCAGCTGAAGCTAGACAAGATCCCACTACATTGATCCTACAATTTCACGTCTGCAAGTAAAGCTTACCATTAAGGGACTTCATCTCAGTTCGCCAAATACTAAAAACCAATCTTTGGAACTGCTCCCAGTCCTGAGACCTTTCATAGTTTAAGTTTACGCATTTTGAAAAAACCCAGGCCACAAAGTCAGCTAGAACATTTTAAATTACGGGTGTGGCCCAAGTGTTATTTTTAAGTCATTAATTGAATCCTTTCAAAATTTGAACTCTCACAAAGTTACTTCTGTGGTGAAAGCTTTTTAATGATCAGAAAATGGGAATTTGCAATAAAAATGTTGACACAAGCCAACTCGGGAGGCCGAGTTTCTCTGCTCTCAGCCTAGCACGTGGCACTGTGGTAATACAGGCAACGGCACCTCGCTGACAAGAAGCAGAGTCTGCACCGGCAGGAGGTCAGAGTTTGTGAAACTGGGATGGATTATATCACCGGACTTTGCTGAATATTCTTGCCAATTCCCTTGGCCAGTACTGTTGCATATTTATAATAACCAGGTATATTCAAACACTTTATTTGTTGTGTTATATTTACTTCAAGATGCAAACTAGAATGGTGTTGGGATTTATATCTTCAGCTTGCTTGGAGAAAAAGTAAGTTTAAAAAAAGATACTAAGTAGGTAAACTTCTATTTCCAGAGGCTATTTGGGTCATTATTTGAATGATGGATTTTGTTGAGTCGTTTTCAGAGACCACGGAGTCCTCTCCCTCTCAAGCATATTCTTTTGCAGTGGTTGTTTTATGCATATCTTGGAAGTTTGGGCAGCACTTTAATATTTTATTATGATTTTGTTCTTTCTGATTCAGGAGTGCTGGGTACCTTCCCTTATCTTCAGCTTTGCATGGAGTTGAACTGGTATCAGCAGTGACAAGGACTTAGTTCGAGTGCACGGTGCCACATGGTCCAAGCCATCTCCATCACTATCCCATCCACATACGCCGGTGGCACTTTTCGAGACAACACTTGTTCGTGGTTAGGACTGATTCAACAGAGGCAGTCCAGAACAGTGTCTCCACAGTTCTATAAAAATTGTTTAAAAAACACCTTGCCAATTTTAGGGTAAAGTGAAGAAGAAAAAAGGAACCACTTATTTAGATTAGTTTGTCCCATAAAATTGTGCAAAAAGAATATTAATCTCAGGCCAAAAAGTGGGGGGAGTAAGAAAGAAATATCTGGTATAGATTTAAAATCTTGAATACTCAAAGGGAAGAGAACTTCACCATTACAAAGGCTGAATATAAGACTTAACCAGACTACACATCCTAAGGCAGCAATTGGTATCCTTGCCATTTACCAGAATTAAATATGAATTGCCATCACCATTAGAATTTAAGATGCAATTGAAGATGAAATGGGTCAGCCCACACCTAGTGACTCAGAAGTTCAGCAGGTCCTACATAGAATCACCATAGTCTGGAATTTTAAAATTAAGAAAACTCAAGGGATCATTCTTGTCCATCACTCTCTAGTAGAACTTTCTACCATACTGGCTATGATCTAAACCTGCACTCTCCAGTACAATCACCATTACTAACATGTGACCAGGAGGCATTTGAATTGTAACTGGTGCAACTAAAGAATTACATTTTTAATTTTATTTCATTTGAATTCGCTTAAATGTAAATGGCCCCATGTGGCTAGTGGCCATGGCTACACAGTCGCCAGCACAGCACAGATTCCTGTCTAACCCCTCTGGTTTATATAGAGGAACAGCGCTTAGCGAGGATCAGGGCCTTATGCAAAGTCTCACATGGATTTAATGAAAAACAGTTAGTATCGGAGCAAGAAGGCCAACTCCCAGTCAGGTGCTCCATCTGTTCTGCAGTGGTCTCCCCTTGGTTCCCGTCCATAGCAATGCACCAAGCGGACAAAGGGAAGTGAGAAAGAGAGGGGCAGTGTCTTATGTTTTCCATAAAGCTCCAGTGAGTCTGATTTTTTATCTTTTTTATAGACTTTTCTTGGTGCTACAGTTTTTGATGCCATTATACACAAATTCAAATATAATTTTAAAATTATTAATAGGTAGAAGCTAAAAATTGACAACTCTATGTGGGCCTCCCAATTTATTTTCTTTTTAAATTTTATAGGTCTGTGAAGTCTTCGAGCCAGGTAGGCAGCTCACCAGAGTCAGGTACAGTGTCTAATTATGTCATATTTTCTCAGAAAGCAATCATTTCTTTCAAAATCTCCACAATGTATATGAAATTGCTAGACACATAATAGACATTGAATAATTCCTCACTGAACAAAATTAGATTTAAAAAGAAAAAAGATGTCCTCTCTTATAATGCAAGCCTGCAAGTTATCTGAAAAGAGTAATATTTTAAGCTATTGTCAGTTATTAATTCAAGCAGATTTTTCCATAAGAAGTATTGTAAATATATAGACTTTTCTAATTCATAAACCCCTTTCATCCACATTCTCTCATTTAATCCTAACAATATTATGAGCCATAAAACAGAAAACTATGAACAATTCTGTGTTGCAGTTAGAAACCAGATTCAGAAAGATTTTTTCCAAAGACCCCCAGATAGTGGGTGTGGAGAGAGCACTGTCACCACATCCTGACTCTGTGCCCATTATCTTTCTAGCACATCCCAGAAAGGAGCAAGGGGCTGAAATCTCGGCACAGGACAGCAATCTCTTGTAAACTCAGATTTAACAAGCATACCTACTGAATAACTTCTGTGTCTAGGTCCTAGGGAGTGTAGAGTACACATATATAAAAGATTCAGAACTTCACTCTTAAACAATTTCATGCGAAAAGCAGACCCTGTGGAGAGAGGAATGGCCTGGGAGTTTGGATGAGGGCCAGAAGGAGTGGAGAAATGAGTAAAGGCAGGCCTCCCTGGTGGTACAATGGGTTAAGCTCAGCACTGTGAAGCTCTCCAGAGCCACTGCAGCATGAGTTCGATACCCAGCCATGGAAATTCTCAAATGTTGCAGTAGACCTCTCCTGTCTCGCCTGCTGCTCCCCTCAGCTGTATACTTCAGTCAGTCTGCCTGTTCTGCTCCCGACTCTGTCTCTGGTGAATTCTCTCACCACCCCACACCCCTGGTCTATACCCCAGCTTGTATGCATAAGTAAATAAATCTTTAAAAAAAAAAAAAGAAGTGAGTAGACGCTTTCAGGACGTGAGGTCCCATCCCAAGAGAAAAGGCCAAAATGATGGAGAAGAAGGTAGGTCTGAAAGTTGCCCAAGGAATCAGGAAGGCATTGAATTATTTCCCTCAGCCTTATATATTTTTTATAATATATATGTTTTTATTGTTATTTATATCTTTTACATTTTGCATGCCCCTTGGGTAACCCACCACCAGTTCACCCGTGATCCATCTCCATGGTCCCTTGTGTCCTTTTCTACTCCATTTTGTGCCCTTATCCTCCTCTTTCCTCTCTCCCCTCCCCCCACAGCCCACTCCCCCCACCCTGAGTGTCTCTCTCCTATTTGGTTTCCCTATAGTCCTGTTATAAGTGAAACCATTCAATATTTTTCTCTTCTTTCTGGCTTATTTCGCTGAGTATGATCCCCTCTAATCCCATCCATGTCGCTGCAAATTGCATGTGTTTGTCTTTGAATGCTGAATAGTATTCCATTGTGTATATGTACCACATCTTCCTGATCCAGTCATCTATTTTTGGACATCTGGGTTGCTTCCATAAATTTGTTATTGTAAACAGTGCCGAAATGAACATAGGGTGCACGCATCCTTTTGGATTAGTGTTTTTGGGACCCTTGGGTAGATTCCCAAAAGTGGTATTGCTGGGTTGTATGGAAGTTCCATTTTTAGCAGTTTGAGGAATCGCCATACAGCTTTCCATAGTGGTTGGACCAGTTTGCACTCCCACCAGCCGTGTAGAAGAATTCCTTTTTCTCCACATCCTTTCCAGTATTTGTTGTCGCCTGTATTTTTAATGTGTGCCATCCTCACAGGTGTGAGGTGGTATCTCATTGTGGTTTTGATTTGCATTTCCTTGTTTATAAGTGATGTTGAACATTTTTTCATGTACCTGTTGGCCATTTGCTTTTCTTCTTTGGAAAGTGCCTTTTGAGCTCTTCTGCCCATTTTTTTGACTAGATTATTGGCTTTGTTTTTGTTGAGTGGTGTGAGTTCCTTGTAAATTTTGGTTATCAGACCTTTATCGGTTGTATTGTGTGTCCCTCAGCCTTATTAGGATACCATTGATACAGCACATGGTGTAAGTTTAAGGTGTACAAAACGATGATTTGATGTGCATATATATTGTGTAATGATCATCAGAAATGATTGTTAACACATCCGTCAACTCAGTTACACTGTGTTTGTTTGCGGTGAGAACTTTCAAGATATGTTGTATTAGCAATGTCAAGTATATCGTATGGTATGGTTGACTAGAGTCCCCATGCTGGAGAACTGACCCTAGAACTTACTGACCTTAAAACTGAAAGTTCACACCTTTTGACCAATATCTCCACAGTTGCTCCGTTTCCCCACTCCTGACAACCAAAAGTCTATGTTTTCATGGTTGTTGCTTTATTCTAATTCCCACATACAAGTGATATACAGCGTTTGTCTTGCTCTGTTTGCCTTATTTCAATGATCATAATGCCCTCAGCGTTCATCATGTTGTCACAACTGACAGCATTTCCTTCTTTTTGTGGCATAATAATATTCCACTGTATATACACAACATCTTTATCTGTTCATCAGTTGATGGACACAGGTTGTTTCCATATGTTAGTTGTTATAAATAACCAAGGGATGCTGTATAAACATAGAATGCAGCTATCTCTTCAAAATTGTGATTTTCTTTTCTTCAGACATATACCCTGAAGTGGAATCGCTGGATCACATGGTATTTCTAATTGTAATTTTTTGAGGAATCGCCATTCTCTTTTCCACTGATTTACATTCCTGACATTGAATTCTTAAGAAGGGCAGTGACAGAAGCAGCAGCCCAGGGGCATCAATGGAGAATGAGCAAACACTGAATCCAACATCTCCTGGTTCTCAGACACTCCCTTGGTCCCCACTGCTCAACTTTGGGAATTGTCTTATACCTGTAAACAATGGGAACAGCCCATTTTGCCTCTGGTGGTTATCTGAATTGGTAAGTGTCCCCCTTTCTGAAGAACTGCCCTGATGTGACCCTCATTGGTTGGTTGTGGTCAGTGTCTCCATGCCACCAGTCCCCTCTAGACTAGTCCTGCCAAAGCCAAGCCCAAGGCTGCCCTCCAGTCCTGGACTTAGTAGGCTGTTTGAAAGTCATTTCACAAGCTCCATAAGTGAGTGGAGGCTATGGCTGGTGTCCAGGCGCAAGGAGCCCAATTGCCACAATCCCCAAATCAGCTGCCGAAGTCTGGGGACTCTTGGGAAGAAAGTTTCTCAATATGAAAGAAAAGAGAAGGTCAGAGGCAAACTCATACTGAGAAGGAAGGAAAAGAAAGGGCAAGGAATAAAGTGGAAGCTGCAGGGAAGAAGGTGAGGAACAAGATGTCAGAGAATGAATCACAGGGAGCTCTGAGAGGTCTTGCGAAACTGTCTCGATTCTAGATGAAATATACCTGAGTTCTGCCTCTAAGATAGTCACATTAAAAGAGAAAAAAAAAGTCACAATTGATGAGGTCTTTTCTCTTTAAAATATTTGTACCCGGTGGATACCACCCCATTTAGCAGCCAGTTACTATTTTATCTAACTAATGGTTGAAGAAGTGCTTCCTGTGCTAATCAAACACTCCCTGCTTCAGCATTTTGTTTTCTCTGGCTAAGTCACTTGGAGCATTTAGGGCCACAGGTTGGTGATAAAACAGTCTCCGCCCTAAGATTATTGGATTCTTCCCAGTGGCACGTGACACAGAGCCTTTGCCACGATTCATTTATTCTTTCAACAACCACTCAATTATTGCTCATGATATTCAAGTCACTCTTACTTAAAATCAATGGTAAGACTTTTCTCCTAGGCCAGTTGATCGTGATATAACAAAAATGTGTTACAAACAGGATTGTTTCTAAGAGAACCAGTATTATACCGGTGAATAGCACACACTCACACCATTCAGCTTCAACTAAACTATACCTTCTGAAGGCTCTGTCTCTGTTCTAGATTCCTTGTCACCATTCCTGAGTTTAATCTATGCCTGGACCAAGGACATCTTTCCCCAAGTTCCTTTGTGATACCACTAGACTGTTAATTATTCAAACCTTGTTACCTACAAACTCTACCAGACACCTAAGGAAAAGAGAGGTGTTTTGAGTTTTCTTCCCACCCTTTATTTCCTCCCTTTGGGTCCCATGTTCTATCTGAGCTGAACCCCATCCCTTTATGAAGTGTTCTGATACCCCAAATGGGATATGATTTGAGTTACCCAGTTCTCACAGAACAAATTCTCTTCCTGGTTTCTGTAGTTGGCCTGTCTCCCCCAGAGACACCAAGTATCTGTTTTCTTTCATCATGGCTGCGTCAACCTGGAGCCAGCCTGTCCTGTGATAGGACCAGAGGCTCCTCTTCTCTGTCCACTGTGAGTCGTCTCTGAGCAGCCAGATCCAAGCAGTTTACAATTGTTTCATTCATTTAAAAACATTTAGAGCAAGTCAAAATGGCAAAGACCAACACTGGACATTTACATAGCAGATGACTTGACAAAGTAAAATACTTTAAAAAGCTAGTGGACATTAGTAAACACTTTGAGAGCTCTAAGTTTAAGAGGACACGAGAGGGAGAAAAGGACAAGCAGATATAAGGGACAGTGGGAGGGGGATTTAAAATAGATTTAGATTATCTATTCAGTGTCTAGTACTATAGAAGCTAGGGCAATAAAAGAAGGAAAACAGAGAAAGAGGAGATATATCACTAATCTTTGTGCTCTGGGAGTTTAAAGCCCAGTGCAGGGCAAAGAAAAATAAATAAATATCAATAATGCAATGTAATTCATACCATAAGAGACAATACAGCTTATCAAACAAATGTAAAGACCATTCTTCCCACACTTGGATCCCACTCAGACATACCCAACAAGCCAGTGGATTGAAATTTCAATATTAATAGGCTCTGTTTATCCCACTTTTCTTTTTCACAGTGTAGTTATTTTTCTTCCTCCTTACATAAGGTGATGACATAGCATGAATGCACCAAAATGGTCATATCCATTGGTAAACCACACTTCTATTCGCTGCTTCCCTGCGCTGTGACATTGCTCTTTGTCAAGGCACCACTGATCCTGCACCCCATAAATGGGCACCTGGCATAGCAGGGACTCCAGATCCTGCTCTGTGCTGGTTGTTCAACATACTCTGTCTCACCCTGAAGCTGTCATATTTTTTTCTCTCCTGCATCTTTCTGCACAGGTGACAAAGATAACACTGAGAATATACACTGATGGAGCATTAGGTGCAATATCTGGTTATCAGTTTTAGGGTAATTTTAAATTTTTGTCACAGATTCTTTACTTTTCCAAAACAGATTTGGGTCCAATATTTTCATATTTGAAGCACTGGTGATCTCTAAAGAGTGTCTAAAATCCTATTTGCTAAACTTCCCTCTTGTTTTGCCCAGAAATATCCAGTGAGTCTATGATAGCATAAATGGCATCCAATCAATGTTTATAATTCTTAGAAGGGGATTGAGAGGAATGTGGGCTGAGGGGTTTGCACTGTTTTCTTTTTTTTAATGATTTATTTATTTTTATGCATACAAGAACTGGGGTGTAAGCCAGAGGTGTGGGGTGGTGAGAGGATTCACCAGAGACAGAGTGGGGAGCAGAACAGGCGGATCGACTGAAGTACACTACTGAGGGGAGCATCAGGCCAGGCAGGAGAGGTCTGCTACAACATGTGGGAATCTCCCTGGCCCAGGGATCGAACTCGTGTTGCAGTGGCTGTGGAGAGCTTCATAGACTGAGACTTAACCCATTGCGCCACCAGGGAGGCCCTGCACTGTTTTCTTAACAAGAAAAAAAGACGCCACCTTAGTTGTTGCTTTTCCACAGGATGCTCTGGAAAGTCATATAGGACTTTACCTGGCCCGACACCACTTAACCCCAATACACTGAGGAAAATTTTCAAAGTGGGAAAATCAAGCCCTTGAGATACGAATTTGCATTTGATTTAAAGATAATTGAGCGTGCACGTGGTCC
The DNA here is from genome assembly GCA_004024925.1 of Scalopus aquaticus. NCBI lineage: Eukaryota > Metazoa > Chordata > Mammalia > Eulipotyphla > Talpidae > Scalopus > Scalopus aquaticus. The sequence continues at coordinate 27,216 of PVIJ01001425.1, forward strand.
TTCAAACCTGCCCATATCCACAGGTATCAAGTCTTCATCTCAACCTCAAAACTTAAACTGTAAAAGATCCCAGTTGTTTTGGCTCTCCCATAAGGTTGAGTCACTCCAGGAGTTCTGTTTCATTCTTATAACAATGGCCCTCAAACTTCAAAGTGGATCAGAATTATCTGGAGGACTTGATAAATTATGATTTTGGGGCGTCAGACCCAGAATTCCTGATTCAGCAGGTCTGGAATGGGTTCCAGGGAATTTACGTTTCAAATATGTTCCCAGGTACAGATATTGTCCATCCAGGGACCACACTTTGAGAACAACTACAAAACAAACAAGCAAAAAAAACCCACAATATAATTCACTTCCCTTTAGAAATTCCCATCTTTTTTATCACTGTTACATATTGAGTTTCTTTTGGACTGTCCAGAACTTCACTGAGGAAATCAAAGAGAAAATATAATTTGGCAATAACAAAATTACTAAAAAGCTTACAGCTCTATGTCCTCCAAGCAGCTGTGTTCTGTATCCTCTTCCTTCCCAGTGGATTTGAAAAATCCCATAAACATTCTTAAAGTCTTACTGGTCCCCAGAATATGTATGGGTCTCCACACTCTGTGCTTCATCATGTCACCCAGGCAGAAACCAGAACTTCCTCTAACTGTTCTCATATAAAGGGGTACAAATATCAACTTGGTAGGAGACTAACTTAGAACTTCTTCATCAACCCAGACTTTTGAATGAGAAGAAAAATTAGGGAAGCAAAGTGGAGCTTCTATTTTGGGTGAATTGCCAGATTCCCTTTAAACCTAGAATTTTTGTTTTCAGGCTAAAGCTTTTGAAAATATACTTATTTGCCTGACTTTATTAGACAAGTTTTAAAAGGCACATCCTTTCCTTTGTCCTCTCATCTTGCAAATGCTTGCTCTCTCAGTAAAATTAAAAATAGTTGACAAGCAACAAGCTTTCTAAGTTCCATGGCTGTAACGGCTGGAGGCACAAATATTTGACTTTAGTGTGTGTGTTTGTTTATTATAGGTTAATTTTTATTTGAATCACGATTTCTCTATCTGCCTATACAACATCGGGCATGTACATTCATCGTTATCACTGTTTGCATCAGAGGGCTATTAATCAATCATTAAGTTGTTTCATATCATGTTCAGAAGATTATTAATGTCTGATTGTTGAAAAGCTTACCTAAGCTGATGTTTTCAAAACGAAGCAGTTCATCACACTTGGCATATTTTGGTTTTTGCTTAATATACAAGCCTACCTTTCCCAAATGAAAATATCAAATGACAAGATCACACTGGAAATATACTGATAGAGAGATAGATGCATAGAGAATGTGTCTAGTTGAAAGCATCCAAATATGCTTTCACTGGTGACAATCAGCAATGAAGACATATACTTTAAAAAAAAAACTGGCATAGTTTCATTTTCAAATTCCGTGTTTAGACCAATATATTTCTATTTTTAAAAATCCCTATGAATATTTTTCATTTCCTATTTTGCTGTTTGTTAATAGTTTCATAGCTATTCAGTGCCTTGAATTGTCCAGGTTCTAACAATATGCATCATACAACCTTCTAAGCAGGATTTATTAAATTTTTGTCATCCCTCCGTCTCTCTGTGCCTTAAAAATAAAAACAAACCAGCTTTAAAAAAAATACATGAGCTATATCCACAGCCTTGGAGGAAGTCTTATCTAGTTGTTAAAGCAGAAACCTAGCTCTCGAGAGCCTTGCGAATAATTCTTTGCTCCACCACATGCACCGAATTTGTTACTTATACTCTCAGTGCCCCACTTTCCCCACCAGCAAAATTAGCACAAAATTACATCTTACAAGTGTGGTGGGAGTGAATTTGTGTTGGTAAAGTGTTTTGAAGCTCTCTGATGAAAATAGATAATGTGGAACAAGAATCTGGCCAGATCCACATTTCCTTAAGCCCAGTGGGAATTAAAGAAATACACAGTCTCGAGGATTTTAAAGGGTGAAGCCCTGGTCCCTTCTTAAGATACTTATCCTTGCAGAAGGAACAGAGTCCTAAGTATTCATGCTGTACTGTTTCGCTTTTTTTTTGTTTTTTTCCCCACCAGCAAAGAACAAAATGCGATGTGATCCTTGGACTGTGAATATATTTTTTTAAAGATTTATTTATTTATGCATACAAGCTGGGGTACAGACCACAGGTGTGGGGCGGCAAGAGGGTTCACCAGAGACAGAGTGGGGAGCAGAACAGGCAGATTGAGGGAAATACACTGCTGAGGGGAGCAGCGGGCGAGGCAGGAGATGTCTGCCGTGCCATGTGGGAATCTCCCCCTCCGGGAGTCGAACTCGCATCGCTGCAGCCAACAGCTCCACAGCAAGCGCCTGACTGCTGCACCACAGGGTTGGCCCTGGACCGTGAATATTTACCTGTCAAGAAAATGAAACCACCAGCTTGTCATCCCCTGCCACTCAGTGGGAAATTTCTTGATCTTGTCCTATGCAAATTTATTAACATGGAAACTGGACTTTTGTAAAAAAATATTGGGTGTGATAAGGAAGGTCTGGAGAAATCAAGTTGAAAAAAAGAAACTCAACTTTCCTATTGAGAATATTGAGGCTACAAAATAAGCTCAAGAGTAAAGGAAATGGGAGGGCATGTAGGTTATTTTAAATATGCACACACTCAATTTATACCATGGAAGTAGAGGAAATGAGAAATTAGGGAGAAAAGAAATCTTACTGTGAAAGTTTTTTCTATGATTTCCTATGATTTAGGGATGACGAGAACCTTCAGGAAACATCTTAATGTTGTACTGTATCCCATCTATTGACCACAGGCAATTTGACAGCTGAGAATTGGAAAGACCCAAGTTCAATTCCTCACCCACTGTCCTCACGGATGACAGCCAGTGAGCTTCATGCCCCAGTTTATCCTGTAAACCTAAGACTGTAATGACTTAATGAGCAGATATCTATAAAAGTAATAACCTTATTAACCTCTGTTGCACAAAAAAAAAATCAGCATTAGAAACTTTGGAAACAGGGTGAATCTCTAAAAGCCTTGGTGTACAGAAAGGAAAAGGCAAAAATTGATATCAAATATTCACAATAGTCCTATAAGTGGAGAGAAAAATGTAATATATTTTATTATAAAGCATAACACACTGAATATTCAACTAGTATTCTACTAATTGTAGATATATAGGCAAAGTCAACCAGTCACAGACTTAGTATGTGACTTTAGCAATCATTTAATTTAATGCTCTAATTTTACTAATGAGAAAAAATGAAGCCCAGGAAATGACTCACCCACGGTCACTCAAGTAATTAATGGGGGTAGAAAAGAGGAGAAGGGAATAAGGGAGGGAAAAAAGGGGGTGACAATTCAGACTTTCTGGATCCTTTGCTTTTCTTCTATACCATACCCCCTCTTAAAGGAACAAGTCTTCTAAGGAATCAGAAAACATGACTACATAGTCTTAGCTCTGGAATTCTGGTGTGCCCACAAATAGAGATATGTTCACATTCAGGTTTTCTATTTCAGCTTTTTCATTAAAGAGTTCCAGTCATATTATTTGGCATAACAAAAAATGAAGCACAGTTATTTCAATGGTAAGGGTTTTCCTGTTGGGTGCAAAAGTGAGGCAATATCACCCTTCTCTCCTTGCAGTTACATGTGCCCACGTGATTGACTTTAGCCAATGAAATGTGAGATGTGATGTACGCCAGCTCTCTGCCTGGTTTGTAAAAGCCTCCTCACTTGCTATCCATCATATTCTTAAAACATACACCAGCTCAATGCACGTGAACATGATGACCTTAACAATCACAAGATGAAAGAAACCTGGGCCTCTTAACCCCCACTTGGAGGAGAGCTACCTCACTCACTCATCATGAACACTCATTTTAGACTTCACATAAGAGAAAAATTAACTCCCTTTAAGATAAGCTCCTGAGATACGGGCATGTATGCTCTATATCAGCTAATAGTACTTTGCTAATAGACAAACTCAAGCATAATATATTTACCCAGTTTGCAAATGCTCGTGTGGTTTTCTTCCATCTGCAGTGGTCATATGACATTCTTCATAAGACCTTGATCAAAGTGCTATAGATTTGACATGATCTTTTAAGAAAGTTCAGCACAACACAAAAATTACATGGTGGATGACAGTGAAATACATATCTAATATAAGACAAGGATGATTCAAATGAAAAGGTTTGGGATGTGTAGACAGTTTTAACTCAGCTAAAACTGCCTTATGATTTTCTCATGCCTTGTAGTTCTAATTGCATTTACAAGGAAATTTGGTAGTTGATTTAGGTTTTCATCTGACAATTTTGAAGTCACATAAATTAGTGGACTAAACAAGAGCTGGCTCATGACATCTGGATAATTTGAAATGCTGTGTATTGCAAATGGAAACATATATTTGCAAATGCCCATTTGAATAAAAGACTCTATAACTTCTACAATCAAAGATATTGCAGAGATAAGCCTAAATATAGAAATTCAGAGACATATGTGTGACTTCAGACACAGGAGGGTGGATTTTTGTGACATGTGTGAATTGTCTGTTGGAAGCCTTTTTGTTTTCTTTTTCTTACTTTTATCTTCTGCCTTCCCTGTGGCAGCTCTGCTGTTGGGATCTGAAGAGTAGTTACATTTCTCACTCTTTAGACAAGCTTTCTTGGGTCCAAGGTGCATTCTTCAGTCTTAATAACTGGGGGAACAATTCTTAACCCAGACCATAAAATCATATTATTAGCCTATGACATTAAAGGCCTTTTGTAACTATGCACACTGAACTCCTGACCTAAAGGGGATTTTACATATGTAAAATTCTCAATGCAGTAGTATGAAAATATTCTCAAACTAATCTATGTTGTGTTAACAATTTGGAATGGACAGAAAATACGGTGGCAACATTTCAACTCTCTGGTTATTAAACCCAATTTTCCCCAAATTCCTGCCAATGGATCGATGTCCCGTCTCTGGAATCAAAAGTTTCTCCAGAGGATAAACTAAAAGGAGCTAAAGAAGCATCACCAGTCTGAAAGGATGGCCTGTAACAGTTCTGTCTTTCCTGAGTCATCTAATAACAATGCAAACTCCAAGAGTGAAAAGTGAACCACTGAGTATTACTTCATAGAAGATTATAATAAATTCACTGTGGTGTGCCCATGTAGTTATTTTATGATAGTATGAATCACACCATACAAATAGGCCTTGGAGAATGGTCTTTAGTATTTAGTGGGATGCTTTATTTAAACACATGAGGTGAGCCCAACTAAATAGGAAAGTTAACCTTATGTGAGATGCATGAGAATCTAAAGGGCTGAATTTTTCTGTTCATTATCTCCCAGAAAAATGTTCAACTTTATTTAGGAAGACCCTGGTTGCTCCTAACTTTGTCCTTCCTTTGCAGTGTAAATACCTGATTATATTTCATAGAAGAATGTGCCCCCCAAAAATTCAAGTGTATTTGGAATAGACAATTTTACTTTCTCACTTTGAGGATTATGTTCTCCCCAAAAGAAGGTTTTGAGGGTCCAAATATCTTTAAGGCATATGAAACCTATAGACAATATGTTTTCTTCTATAAGTTATCCCAGGTGACTTTTTCAGAAGTACCATGAACACACAATTAGATATTCAATAAAGAATCGTTAGAATTTCTCATTGTGGTTCATTTGTTATTGAATCTGCACTTAATCTAGTTTAAATTATAAAAAAATGGCTGTGTATCCTGACTATCTAGAAACATCTTTTATATTCTACTGTAAAAATGTATATCCAGATATATGTACTAGTTTTAAATGATTTTTTTCTGTATGCTTTCTGCTATTTAAAAACTGAATCTGTCACAGAACTACTTGGCACCACAGATTATCTTTGGTTAAGGAGCCAGACCACTGACCTGGATGGCCACCCACAGGCCCAGTTACATGTGACTGATGAAAACACAGCTTCTTCTTGTCCAAGTGATAGGAACAGGACAGTGGACAGGAACCATCGAAAAGATGTGTCAAAGGTGACACTGGCAACTCTGGGAAAGTGAATGCCTACTTCACAAAAAGAAAGTGATGTTCATTCTTTGTGTCTGGGATTTGTAAGTTACAAATCATGTGGCCACTTTAGTCTAATTCAAAGGCAATGGCTGTAAGGTGAAATGCTTTTTTCTCATTTCTCATCAAATTCTTCTAAGTCAAATTTTCAGTCAAGTCTACCTTTCAAAGATGCCCCTTAAGCAAAAGGATGAAAATCAATTATATGTATATGTACTAGAAACAAAACATTTAAAAAATCAGATTTTAAGTTACCTTTAAAATAACATTAAAACCTAAAACACTTAGGAATAAATTTAATAACATATGTGCAAGACCATTATAGTGAAAATTTATAAAATATTGCTCAGGGAAAGAAAGAATACCTCAATAAAGAGATAGAACGCAGTTACTATGGACTGAATTATATTCTCTCAGAAGTCATATGTTGAAACTTTAACATGCAGTGTGACTGTGTTTGTAAATATGGCCTATAGGAGACAATTAAGGCTAAATGAGGTCATAAGGGTAGGACCCTGATCTGATAGGTTTGGTGCCTCTTAAGAAGAGAAAGAAACAGTAGTTCCTTCTCTCTCTCTCTCTCTCTCTCTCTTTCTCTGCCCCCATGTAAGGACACAGCTACAAGGGCTGACTGTTGTTAAACCAGGAAGAGACATTTGAGCCAAGAACTTGATCCTGAACTTCCTAGACTCCAGAACTGTGAGAAAATACATAATTATTGTTTAATACCTTGTAGTATTTTGTTATGGCACGTTGGACTAATGCAGTAGACTCAAATATAAAATTTAATTTTATTATCCATACTATACGTATTATTATATTAAGATATAACATTATTAAGATGTAAATTCTCTTGAAACTTACCCAGATTAAGTGAACACACAGCCAAGTATTTTTTTAGCAAGAGACTTTTTTTCCAAACATTGACAAGTTGATTCTAAAATTTACTACTGGATGGTAGAACCTAGAAAAACAATAAAATTTCGAAAAAGAAGAGCAGAAGTTGAAAGACTCCACTTGTCTACTGATTTAAAGATTTTCTCTAAAACTACAAGACAAGACAGTATGGTATTGATGAAAGGATAGAGAACGAAGTCACAACAGTATGGAGTTCAGAAACAGAGCCACACATACATGGTCAGGTGGATTTTGACAAAGGTGCTCAGGCAATTCAATAGGAAAAGAAGAACCTTTTCAAAGCATGGTGCTGGAACACCTGTATATCATAGGAAAAACTACAGTGAGCATTAACCACTACCTCATAACATACACAAACAGTAATTTCAGATGGATCACAGACTTAACCATGAGAGTGAAGACTTTCCATTAGCTTAAAAGTAATTTTAAATAAAATTAAATAAGTAAAATTGATACATCAGTCTTCCTAATATCCATTGTTGTTTCCTAATAGGTCAAAGTTTTGTATGTTGTATTACTTACTAATCAAATTTAAGTTTCAGTTGGTAATGAAAATATAATACTCTGCAAATTTTTTAACTCAGGCTGATACTAGATGACAGTCTTCTCTAAACTCTTAAGAACGGAACTAAAAGAACTCCTGGGCATTTGCTTTCCTGAAAAAAAGAAAAAGAAAATAAAAACTAAATACATTTCTAGGAGAAAATGTAGGATAATATCTTCATTACCTTCATGTCCAGAAAATAAGTTTTTAGACAGGATAAAAAAGCACTAACCATAAAAGAAATAAAACGATAAATTGAATGTTATCAAAAATAAAAGTATCTCCTTATCAAGGGCACCATTAAGAAAACAGTTCAATCAGTATTCTTTTTCTTCCACACCCATATCCATTTGTGTGTGTGTGTGCGTGCATGTGTGTGTCTGGCAAAAACATTCAGCATGTATAAAGAATTCTTCTAACTTAGTAATAAGATGAACAATTCAATAAAAAAGTGGAAAAAATGACTGAACAGACACTTCATAAAAATTCAGTAAGCACGGGAAAAGTGTTAAACACTACTCATTAGTCATCAAAGAAACACAAATTAAATTTCCATGAGGTGCTTCTTCACACCCACTATAATGGCTAAAATTTAAAAGACTGCTAAGGCTAAATGTTGGCAAGAATGTGGAATAGCTAGAATTTTCGTATATTGATAATGAGAGTATAAAACAGTACAATCACTTTAAGAAAATGTTTGAGAAATCTTATAAAGTTAAACATACACCTACCCAGCATTTCCACTCTTAGAGATATACCACAGAAAAATAAAAGCATATGTTCACTAAAAGAATTATACATGAATGTTTATAGCTGCTTTACTCATAATAACTGAAAACTGTAAACAACCCAAGTGCCATCACATTGAGAATGGATAAACAAGTTATGGAACAATATCATGTAGCAATTAAAAAAGAAAAACTACTGATACACAAGATAATATAGATGACTTGCATAACCATTATCTTGAGTAACACGTTAGACGTGAATACATATTGTGTAGTTCTATTTATCTGACATTCAAGAACAGACCTAACTAATCTATAGTATTAGAAATCAGAACAGTGGTCACCTATTGGTGTGAGGATCGATTAGAATAGAGCACAAGGGAAATTTCTGGAGTGTTGAAAATGTTTTAATTCTCGGTAAGGATGTTTGTTGCATGTGTGTATGCATTTGTCAAAATTCATAGAATTGTACACTGAAGGTCTATGAATTCAAATGCATTTTTATTTTTTCTCAAAAGAAATATAAAGAAGAAAAATAGCAAAGGAAAAGTATACTAGAGAAGACCTGACCTGCTTCAAATTTTACGAACTACCTCAATTCCATCATTTAAAGGTTTTCTACACTCAACACATTTTTCTTCTCCTACCTCCCCATATCAAGGATCTACAATCTCCAAAAGGTGAACCAGTCTGTGAAATATTAAAGTTACGGAGGTAAAATACAAAGGCTAGGTAGTATTGGGAGTATTTTATTCCAACATTGGTCCACCCTCTTTGCAAATATTTAATATTTTTCAGAATTAAGTTTATCTCTTCCAGGTGGTGATGACTAATTATGATGATGATAAGTCATTAATATTTGCATAGTGATTTATAATTGACAGAGTGTTTCTAACATGTGAGAATAGACAAGTCTTTGTACTATATTAAAATCCTCACCTTTGTAGCTCTCCTGCCTTTCTGTGACTATGCAGGATTTTCTTTTCACAAACCTTTTCCTTTTGCAAAGGAGCAACAGCAGCTCTCTGCCCACCTGTGTCTATGCAGGTGTCTCTTGTTCCTTTCTCCTTTTCCTAATAAGGCTGTTCTTTTAAAATGTAAAAAAAACAAACAAACAAAAAAACCCTACACCCTTAATTTGTTCATTTTCTTCCCTTTTGGTATTTTAACTTTATTGGAATAGTTATATTTTCAGCTAATGAATGAACATTAAAGATTTGCTTAGCCATATACTTATAACTATCAAATGAATCACTTTTCTGCTTTTACAAAAATGAAAACCAATTCTGCTTCATTCCTTGAATTCTACAACTAGAATACAGAGAGCTGGGATCATCTTGGATGGTTAAGTACTCTAGGATGGTGTTACTCGTTTATTTAATAAACAATTATGTGTCCATCAAGTACTACGTGCTGGGCATTTTCCAGATGTTGGAGTCTTATTATAAATAAATCCAGAGTGTATGCTATCAAGGACATTCTCATAACAGAAATCTAAATAATACAACACAACAATGAAAGTGTAAATAAGGATATTTCAAACTGTGATGAGTGTCTGAATGAAGGCAATGTTAACTGCAAGGTCCCTACCTTGAATCTCTTTGAAAAGTAAGGTTTAAATAAGCAAATAAAATTATCCAGACTGGGATAAGGGGCCCTCAGAAGAGATTATATTGGGGTTATTCTTGAAGAAAAGCATGATTTATCCAGGAGAAAGAGTATGTAATATGGAAAGGGGATTAGAGTGAAAAAACATAGGCAGAAGATGAAATACAAGCAAAGGCACAGAAGCACAAAAGACTAGGGCAGGTCCTATCTCTGAAAGTCCTGGGTGAGTAGAGGCAAAGTGCTCAGGGCAAGAGAGGCTAAGCCCAATCACAAATAAGCACACATACAGAATATAATGTTTAAAGATTTACGCGCTAAAGAGAAAGGTAAAAAGAGTAAGCAGTTGCAAAGCAAGGGGCTGGGCTTGAAGACTGACTTGGATTTCTACTTTGTAGAAAGACCTGAGTAAAGCTAAGTTTTTCCTGCTAATATTACTCTCACCCATATTCTTGACTAGCCTTCTGATTAGGTTGGAAACTAAAGGGAAAGGCACAGAAACACAGTGAACTTGATATACCAGTAGAAGCACCTGGAAGATATTCTGTAAGCTAAGAGAACGCTGCAGCTAGATAGGACATTGGTGTGATTTGATGGACAAGACAAATGATGCCACTGGCATCAGGACATAGCCGTGGTTCTCAGTCAAGCTGCATCTGCACTGGGTGTGTGATACATCTAAAGCAATTGTTACTAATTGTAGTTAACTTGATTCAGTTTTCAGGACATACTCTTTATATATGTATTAGAGTAAAGATCATAATTCATTCACTGGTTTCTCATTTATTCACTTTTATAATACATGTGTTGAGTTCTTCCACAAGCAGCTCTGCCTCTGCCCTCTACCCTTCTACAACCTATCCTGTGCCCTCAAGGTTGATCTTCGCGGACTGAACATACACACTCCTGTACTCTTTTGCTTTCTGGCATCCAATGGGGTTAAGACAATAGGGTGATGAGCAGGATATTGGAAAGCAAGACAATTTAGTGAAGTCGGTACATTTCTTTTCCATCCCACCCTTCCCTGCTAGGCTGGTTACAATCGCAGGTTGGCTGCACCACTCAGCTGAAGGCCACAGTTCCCAGAAGGTGGTTCTTTCTTTTAGCTTTCCTCACCTCCCCCCCACCAAATTCCAGCAATTGTTTTTTCCCTTACCTGCTCAGCCAACAGGCGGTAAGTGACCCCAGTTGTTAGTAGCCTAACATTCCCCATGATATTTTTTTCCTCCTCCTAAATGTTGTCCACACCTTAGTAAACAGTCTGTTTAAATAGGTAAGATATGGAAACAATCCAAATGCCCAAAATTAGATGACTGGATCAAAAGGATGTAGTATAGAGACACAATGGAATACCATTCAGCAATCAAAAAAGATAAACTCATGCCATTTGCAGCAACATGGATGGAACTAGAAGGGATTATGCTCAGTGAAATAAGCCAGAAGGAAAAGAAAAATATCAGATGGTTTCACTTATAGGAGGAATACAGAGGAACCAAATAAGGGATCAGGAAAAAATAACAATAATAAACAAATAAATAAAAATTAGCAGGCAACTATAAATCAGAGATATTCTGCAGGGGGGGTGGGGAAGAGGGATCAGAATATGGGAGGGAAGAACACAAGGGACTATGGTGATGGTTCACTGGTGAATTGGTGGTGGGAATTTAATGGGACTACACCTGAAAGGAGAAAGCATACAAGCATACATTGTACAAAAATGAACAATGATGTAAAAATATACACACACTTATATACACACATAAAGTCCATTTATTAATTCTTCTTAATTTACCCAGCTTAAGTGCACCTGCTGTTTCTCTAAGGATGTTGACCAATGCACATACGTTTCTTTCACCCTCTGTAAAAACCAGGAACTCTTCTTGCCCTGAGAAATAACAATGAAAACGACAAAGTCAGATCTTAGAGTTTAAAGTAGAAGAGACATCCAATCACAAATAAACACACATATAGAATATAATGTTTAAAGATTTATGTGCTAAAGAGAAAGGTAAGAGTAAGCAGTTGTAAAGCAAGGGGCTGGGCTTGAAGGCTGACTTGGGGTTCTGCTTTGTAGAGAGACCAGAGTAAAGCTAAGGTTTTCCTGCTAATATTACTCTCACCCATATTCTTGACTAGCCTTCTGATTAGGTTGGAAACTAAAGGGAAAGGCACAGAAACAGAATGGAGATCCAATTTACATTTGGATGTTGCAGAGCTTCGTGATCCACCTTTGCTGAAGGTTGATTTCTAGTCAGGATAGTTAGGAGGTGGCACTGTTATCTCAGATAGGAAGAAAATGGAAAACCCAAATTGTGCAGAAGATAATTTAGTGTAGTATACAATAATGTATGCATTGCCTATTCGATATTCCAATGAACATATTCACTTATTAGCTGAAATTATAAACATGGAGTTACGGGAGCAATCTGGACAGAAGTATGGATACTCATTCATCTTCACAAAGGACAGCAATTGACTCTTTAGGAGCAAAGAAGACTATAGAGAGAGTGCTTGAATGAGATAGGGACCAGAGACAAATTAATATTTTAATGTATGAAGAAGAAAAACAGAGTGTGAAAGAATAATCTGATGGAGGAGAAAGAGTCATGGAGACAAAGCAGACATTTAAAGTGTGCAACACTCTCTGACATCAGTACAGCAAGGACTGGATAGTCCATTGGAATGAATAATTGGGAGAGCTCTGGTTGTGTTAACCAGAGCAATTTCAACAGCAAGATGGGAACAGAAGCCAGATTAATTTTTAATCTACTGGAGTAAGAATCTGAAGGGGAAATGTGTGCCTATAATTTAAAGGGTGTAACTTTGGAGCCAGCAGCCTGGGTTTGAGTTTCTACTCTAACTCTCCTCTCTTGTGTGCTTTAAGTAAGTGTCTTAACCCCTCAGGGTCTAAGTTCCTGCCTCAGGTGAATAACAGAAATAAGACCATGTCATTTTTTTCTGAGCCAAATGAGTTAGCTAGTTAAAAATATATTATTAACTATAAATTGTTATCTGTAAGGTGAAGGAGTACTAAACTAATAATAGAGGTGGCTCACTTTATGCAGTGAGTGATTTCCTGAAAATTTACACAAATCATATAATAGTCAATGTTTAAAATTAGCTTGTTATTTAAAGAAACCTATGGTGAATCTTCTGAAAAGTGACAGATCTTTTTTAACTGAACAGTCATTTGTCAGTATTTTCTTTCTTTCTCTTTCTTCTTCTTGCCTGTTCTTTTCTTTCTGTTATTTTCTTCCTTTTTGTCTACATTGCTTCTCCAGACCATAAGGTAGAACAGAGGCTGCATAAAGATATGCAGCATACAAATAAAACAAAGACTTTGTGTGTCTAGAATAGAAATGCTAATAAATTGGGTTGGGATGAGTCAAAAATATACAGACTAAGACAAGTTTGGAAAAACAGAATACCTACAACCATAAGGAAAATGACCTGCTCTCATTACACCTTCCAATGCCACAATTACAAAGGAGAAGCTACTTTTAAGTCGAGAGACTTAAATGGCTAAGAAATCCTCATGGACATCACTAGAGGATCTCAACATCAACAAGCATAAAGATTTTAAGAGTGAGGAAAAAAATGTGAGAAAGAAAATCGGGTAATCAAACCATAAAAAGGAAAGAGAAAGAAAGAAATGGAGAGTGAGAATGAGGGGGAAAGGCAGCAAGATTAGAGAAGGAAGCCATTAGAGGTTAGATTAGGAAGCCAACCACTTTGGAGGTCAAGTTGGAGAGAAATTACAACTCTACCATCGTCCAGCTTTTTGTCCTTAAACAAACTATTGAACCATTCTGAATGTCCTTCCTCATCGATTAATATAGACCTGCACACTTTATCAAGAGGTTGTGAGAGTTAGATAAGAAAATAAATGCCGAGGATATAGTTGGGCATTCTGTAAGTACTCACAAATGACTAGATGTGATTTTTTATGAGAGGTGTGAGTTTTCTCCTCTGACTTTGTACCCTGAGTAGATGGAGCAAGACTGAAAGAAGTCTGTGGAAGCAATTCTGCAAGTACCCAGCCTTGCATTAGGGCTCCGGGGACAATTGCTCAGCCATGGGAATGGTCTCATTCAGGTATCTCCTCGTTCATTTGCTTCTAGTGTCTTTCTCTGCCTTTACTAGAAATTAGCAACTCTTCCCACTGCACCTGGTTTAGAGCTTCTGAGTACTGTATGCACTTCAAGCTACAGTCATAAACCGCTAAAAATTACCACATTATTTATTCAGAATCATCAGCTTCCCTGCCTCTGATGACCCCACATTATCACACTCTGAAATTAGAAACCTTGCATTTGCAATTTGACTGTGTTGGATCTGGGTTTTCACAACATGTAGTTTGCACAGTAATAATACTTATAGATCTTTCATTTTTCTACAGAAATTAATTGCCTAAACCACAATGATTTATAGTCACACTGAACATGATTATTAATTTGCCTGATGATTATACCTGTGGGCGGCAACAAATCTACTTGTGATAGACCTGGCTTTGAATTGCTGCTAAAACTAAAATGTCCATAAGGTAATAACAACTAATTTTTACCTTAATCAACTTACACTTAAAAAGAATTTAATATAGGGCACTTGTGCCTTGTGGGGAAACTTGTTTGAAATATAAGGTGCTGAGTTATTTATGAGAATAATTATGTATTTGTTACTCTACTTTGTACTGGGAAATCAGGATCTGAAATGAGTCTGAGATACATTAAAAAAATATAATGAGCACAGCAGAGTTATACTCACTAAAGAACTTTTGCACTAAGGTAAATATATAACCTAGCACAGTTACTCTGGTTAGGGGGAAAAAAAGATTATTGAAGCTCACTAAACTGTGCTGTCTTATTTCTTTTCCCTTTCTTACTAGAGCCTCTAAGTGCTATCACTGTTAACAAGAAAGCTAAGACACTTGATACTCAAGAGAACAGTCTTGTCCTTCCTTCCTCATTACTCACCCTGAAATTATTTTCAGAAGCCTTGCTTTCTATTTCAATGAGTACCATGCTCACGATCCAGGAAGGAATATTGTTGTAGGGAAATTGAACCCAGACCATAAAGTCTTGTGTCTTGTAAGTCCTTTCATGTCATTTCAGGGTGCTGGGCTGATTCATTCATTTCTGTAGATTTGTTTTTCCCTACTGGGATATGTTACAAAAAGAGAAGACTTTGATTATTGGTTGATATGCACACCTTATATAATTCTGTATGTTCATACCCCAGAAATATTTAAGTCTTTTTTCCTGATTAGTGGCATTATGCAGTTATGCAAATATCTGTTATATCTAGGTACATTATGCCGTTATGTAA
Source organism: Scalopus aquaticus (assembly GCA_004024925.1). NCBI lineage: Eukaryota > Metazoa > Chordata > Mammalia > Eulipotyphla > Talpidae > Scalopus > Scalopus aquaticus. The sequence goes on from PVIJ01001425.1 coordinate 42,392, forward strand.
ATGATCTATTCATTTATATTTCCTACAGAGTAATGGGGTATGGGGAAAATGCTCTCCTGCATTTCCCCTGGTATTAAGTGAGTTGTGAAGATACATTCAACTGTGATCAGTCTTGAAATATCTAGGACCAGGTGTTAGTTAGCCTTTCTGTTGGATCACCACCAGTTTCTAACACCCTTACTCAATTTAGCAAATATTTATTGATTGCTTATTGTGTGCAAGGATTTTGTGTAAGTGGGGATGACCAAAGGGGCTCAGGCCTTGTTTGTGATCTTCTTCCTCTGACCTAAACACACAATGAATGTCAGTTTAGCTTTACCCATTTTAAAACTTCTTAATCATACTGGAAAAGATTTTTAAAATTCAGGAAAAAAAAAACCTTTAAATAAAATGGGATTAATTTAGGAAGACAAACCATGTTATGCAATGAGTTATACAGAATAAGCAAAATGATTTGACTATAGAGATGATCATAGATAACAGACTACAATTAATATAAAAATATAACTACAACATGTATCCTGGATAAACTGAAGCTGCTTTGCATTTGTAGCTGAGTTAAAGCTACGTTCATCTGCCTGGTACTTCACTTCTGGTCTCTTGCAATATCACACATGCTAGTCTATAGACGGCAGGAGTTTAGACCAGATCGATCATTTCCTTTATCAAGACTGATATGATAGCTGTAGAAAATTTTCAGTCTCTCTGTCAACAAATGCTCAACATTATTGATTCATTTAACAAATACCTATTGGGCACCTCCCCGGTATCAGGGAGCCAGCCCTTATGGTGTCTGGTAGAGGAGAAAGGTTAATCCAAGAACACACACAATCCATGCTAGCAGTTGGGGAAGAGAGTCGACAGTCTGTAAAGTGTCCTTGCTGGAGAAATCAAAGAAAGATCAGATTTCCATATCCTGAGTCTTATTCAATCATGTTTGCTGCAACACCACTTCTTGATTAGCTGCCACACATATCTGTGCAAAGACAACTGCATACTTTTTAGGTGAACAACCTATAAAATCATCAGTATCTTGCTTCCACAGTAGCTATAATGAATGGTATTTCAAAAGACTCCTCTGGATTTGGGTGGGAGGAGAGCAATCTCTGATCAGAATACTCCATCAGAAATCTTTCCTTGGTTCTTAAAAAAAAAATCACTGTTGTTTCTTCCTGTGTCATATCTCTGTTACTTAACTATTTCACAATCACTTATATGTCTATTGAATCAGTACAAAGCACTCAATCTGATGGTGTTATCAACTCCTCTCTTAAGTGGAGGATCTTGCTTAGGAAAATAAACAGAGGAAAAATCAAGTTTTGAAATTCATGAGTCTACACATTCTTAAAAGGATGTATTGGTCATTAATTGCTTCTAATTATAATTCAATTCAATAGCATTTATTATGTATGCAAATAGTACTATTATTCCCTGGAAGAATATTCTATGTCCACTCTATTTCCAGGTGACTTAGACATCTTCCTTAGAAGAAATAAGCTCTGCCCACCTAGTATCAGATTTTGTTATATGACTCATTTTGAACAATGAAATGAGAGTGAATGTCAAGTGTAACTATTGGAAGTAAAAGTTTTAAGGATCTTTACAGATGTTTTCTTCACCTCTCTCTTGTTCTCTTCCTTCTACCAGAAGAAAGGCACATCCCAAGCTGTAGACTAGCATGTATGATGTTACAATTTCCCAGAGGGCTCCTGTTATTGTTGATTCTGGATTACAAAAGGAAAATTCATATAGCTCAATACAGAGACACAGTCAAGTGAGAAATAGGTCATGTGGTTAGAGACTATCCTGGTGAAGCCTGGCACATGGGAGGGACGTGCCAGGTCCAAGCTAAGAATTAGGGAATGACTCTGGTCTTTATGCTAAAGGGATTTTTTTTTAATTTATTTGTTTATTCATAAAAGAACTGGGATGTAGGCCAGAGATGTGGTGAGAGGATTCACCAGAGACGGAGTGAAGAACAGAACAGGCAGATCCACTGAAATACACTGCTGAGGGGAGCAGCAGGCAAGATAGGAGAGGTCTGCTGCGCCATATGGGAGGCTCCCTGGCTGGGGATCAAACCCGTGCTGCAGTGGCTGCAGATAACCTCACGGTGCTGAGACTTAACCCGTTGCACCATGAGGGAAACCCCGCTAAAGGGTTTTATAATCTATGCCACTGCATAGTTCTTGATATACACCTTCATAGGTTTATAAAGGAAGGGTAGCTTCAGGGGCCACAATCAGATTGTCATTAAAGTAAACTTCACACATACACACACATATTCGAGATGCTCTGTAGAAAATGAAGATATACTTCTTAACTCCTTTCTCCCATATACAAAGTGCAAATTTTTGAGAGAGTCATTACAACAGAGCTACTAATCCAAATTTTAAAAAGCACAAGAAAAATCATCCAGTAATCCCCTTTTGATAGAGCAGTCTCTGTGCCTCTCGTTTCTTTATTTTAATTCTATAGCTTAGCAATTAAGATTAGTGACTTCTTAATTGTTCTCATTTCTACACCTCAAATAAAGAAAGACATGTACTTAATTCCTCTGTGACTGCTTTGAGGAGACCTTGACTTTAGATCCCAGGTTGAAGTCCCTTAGACTCAATGTCTACCCTGAGCCAACTTCCATATGTGGCTATCATCTCTTAGAGCTAGAAGGCCATCAGAAATCCAAGCAGAAAACCTACAAATTCCAAGAACACAGTATTTGAGACTATAAATAAATTTATGACTAGCTGGTAGATTTTAATAGCATTTTTAGGTATTTACAGATTGGTATAAAATTACATATTTATAAGTGCTCCTGAAAGAAGTGCAGTTCTGTGGTCCAATACCATGTTTTTACAGAAGGGTCTGTCAATTCTTAGATCTGTTCTAGTATTGCAGAACATGCTAATTTCTGATATATTATTTTCATGAATTATTTATCACCTTGGACTTTTCTTATCTCCTCAGTATTTCAGAGAAAAGACAGAAGTAACACAGCATTTCCAGGTTAACCTCTAGAAATATACATGGAGTATATTTTATTTTTATTATTTTTTTAATATACATTTTTATTGTTATTTATGTCTTTTAAATTTTGTATTCCCCTTGGGTAGCCCACCACCAATTCACCCGTGATCCATCTCCATGGTCCCTTGTGTTCTTTTCTATTCCATTTTGTGCCCTTACCCCCCCTCCCCCCCCGCCGCTGAATGTCTCTCTCCTATTTGGTTTCCTTATAGTCCTGTTATAAGTGAAACCATTCGATATTTTTCCTTTTCTTTCTGGTTTATTTCACTGAGTATGGCCCCCTCTAATTCCATCCTACATGGAGTATATTTTAAAGGTAAGAAACAGAAAAAAAAAAAGATAAACTGACACAGAGAAAAAAAGAAGAGGAAGAGTATCAGTGAGGAATGGTAGCAGGAAAGAGGAGAAGGGTGATAAAAATAGAGAAGAAAGGCATAGTTGGAAAGTGAAGAAGATGAAGAAAAGAGCTATGAGCTGAAGTAATAGAAACTGAAAGAAAAGGAAGAACATGAGATGGAGGGAAAACACAGAAGGCCAAAATGGACATGTTGAAGACATGTTGCTAACAGCAAAGAAAATATGGAAAACTGAGTATTTAAAAATGAACATGTGATCTTTTTAAGGCTTGTCATAAACATGAAAACAAGAGGACTTAGGGTCCAAGAGGAATACAACAACAAGCGGGATGCAAAGGTAAAAAGAGATAAGGTTTGAGACCACAGGTACCCACTAGAAGAAATGCCAAAGAATGAAAAGTTAGAAATGAGAAACCAGAAAAACACTGATATTTTTGTTTACTATGATTACATATTGTCTTTTTAACTTTTTATTATTGTAAATGGATAGTACCAACAGTACAAGTATTGCATACTGTAGATCATTCTCTAGGTTATATTACATATATAAATCTGGAACAGTATTGGATGAAAATGCACCCAAAAGGGAAAGCACACATAAAAGTCAAAGATAAACTATAACTTGACAATGTGCACAAAAAAGTCATCTGTTCCAAATTATATACCCTTAGCTTTCTAATGCCAACTTTAAATTATGTTTGCCTTTCTTGTGCATTTTCAGACTTGTTAAACATTTTTAGCAATTGTTTTGTTATTTATTTGGATGCAAATTGTCTCTCGTGGCTGTGTAGTGGGTGAAGGTGGTGGATCCCACCACCACACTCTTTGACACACAGAGATGGTTCACATAGACACTGGCTCCTTCGGGCACCCCAGGGGGACTGTCCTCTCCACCATCTGAAGTGGTGCTCTTCTTGGTTTTACATCACTTTCTTTGGTAAGTTTTATACTCTTGTCTCAGGGAATTCAGTCTTCCCTCTGGGAATAGTTTTTATTTTAACTGTGAACAGGATTGAGGTATCAACCCTTCATGCAAGAAAGGAAAATAAAGATTCCCTTGCAGTGTTTGTGCTCGGTCTTTGCCTGGCCGGGCTGAAGTTCGCTGTCTTCAAATGTAGGATGTCTTTTGTAGAATTGGCTGCTTGCCAGATTTAGTCTCGGCCTCAAGGTCCTGAGATTTACTGTTTTTAATCTTTTTTCTGATGGGCATTCTAAATACCTGTTTCATGCAATGTTTAATTTCAGCACAGCAGGTATTAGTGTATCCAAAAATGGGAATAAGCTGCCTGTTTCCTTGTGTGATGAAATGCCTAAAATACAGTGAGGTTTTTACAGCTTCAAGTCCTTTATTCCTTGAACAGCAGCGCCCGTTCCCTTAAATATGGTATTTTTTATGAATTCCCCTGACATTTCTAGGATAATTTTTCATAGCCCATCTTACCCACTAAGAATGTGAGACTCCACATGTCTTCATTTGGACAGTTTTTGAGCAGAGACTAACACACAGGAGAAACATCTTTAACAAGATGGCAACTTGCAGACATCAAAGAAAAGCATGACATTTCTACACAATGATAAATATCTTCCAAATCATCATCATCATTAATAATAATGCTGTTAATATTTACATAATCGAAAGAAATGTCCAACCCTTAGTGTTAGATGAAGAACTTTCTTCAGTGAGACATGTCTTGTCAAGTAAATGCAACAAGAGTAGACTAATACATTCAGTATAATATTTAAATTAGACATATTTGACTTGTTAATTGCTCATAAAAAATAAACAAAAGGAATTGACCATGCAATAACATAGACTTAGCAAATACACAAACAGAGCGCAATGGAACGGGAAGGAAACAGACATTTTCATATAGGAAAAACATAAGTCACCCATGCCTTCAAGAGTGAGAGGGTACCTAAGTTAGCAGAGAAACTGTCAGTTAATACATCTAGGTTGAATATGTGTACCTAATTGGCCCAGTGTGAAATGCCTTCCACATGGGATAGGTGATTCTCTATGATGAAAGTTTTTCAGTAACACTTCTCCAACTCTTACCAGTTCTATTTCTCCACAGTACCTTCTTACTTATTCCCCTTTGTCCAATTCAGTAATAAATAAATATACAGAAGAAATTAAAATTTTATAAGAGGTTCTTAAGGGAAAGCATAGAAGTAAGTGGGCTAGGTACGTCTCAGGAAGTAAAGAGCAGAAATCATTAAGAACCAAGAGCACAGATAGCAAGCCTTGTCTCCTGCAATGTGTTCTCCAGTTTGCAACTAGAAGGATAACTCCACAGATCAAATCCAATAAAAATATTGACAACAAATCATATTTGATAACAATGTTTATATTGATAATAAAGTTCATCAGAGCTGCCATGTATTGAGTACTTAGCCAATACCAGACATCATCCTGGACTTCCTTTAATCACATCTGTCCCCTGTTGAAATGCCTTCCCTTTGTCCTCAGGAAAAAGTTCAAATTGTATAGATGTTGCTAAACTAACCTCTTTTAAACTTCTCAGTCTACTCATTTCCCACTGCCTTACATTGTAGACACCAGCCTCCAAGAAATTACATCAGTTCTTCTAAGACACCTTCTTCCACTTGAGGATCAGTGCCCTACTGAGTCAGAAGATAGTGAGCCCATATCACATACTGACCATATCCATCTTGCGAACTCTCCCTCCTGGTGCACACAGCACCTGTGCTTGCTGCCATTAGTGTATTCTTAGCAAAGCGTTGTAATTTCCTGCCTCCCTAGTCTCCAGTAGACCATACATTCCATATGGACAGAGAAACTGACTGCCAGACTTACAGATTGCTACCAGTAAATATTTACAGAATTAATCAATGGATGAAATTCCTCTTCCTATGTACTGCCTAATGAGAGAGAAGAAGCAGAAGTGACTTTCTTTGTGATAGAAGCCAACCTTCCCCAAAATGGGGGTACGGAGTTCAGTGTCATTCATGTTCATGTCAGATGGAGTCATCCCAGAGAACAGTGAGGTATTTTCCCTGTGGTCTAGCACAGTGTTCTCTAGAAAAGGTTGAGTAAGATGACCTTTTGGTTCGTGGGAAGATTAGTAGAATGTCATTTATATTTATATATATATATATTTTTTTTTTAATTTATACATACAAGCTGGGGTACAAGCCAGAGCCGTGGGGCGGTGAGAGGGCTCACCAGAGACAGAGCGGGTAGCAGAACAGGCAGATCAGAACTACACTGCTGAGGGGAGCAGCGGGCGAGGCAGGAGAGGTCTGCCGCACCATGTGGGATTCTCCCCGGCTGGGCGTCGAACTCGCGTCGCCGCCGCCAACAGCTCCACAGCGCAGCGCTTAACCGCTGCGCCACCGGGGAGGCCCTATATTTATATTTAAAAGTAAGCTTTATAAGTATTCACTATAGGAAATGACTCGCATACCCACCCTGCTGCCTATGTCAGACTGTCTCAAGTGTGATAGTAACCACTGGATTCTGTGATGGCACCAGCAGTGTGCAGTGACTGTGGGGGACTTGATGCACCAATTACGTGCAGTTCTGGCTTCTGTTATCCGACTTTAGTTACACTAACCTCTCAAAGAAGATACTGCATGTTTTTAAATTGCTGCAAAACTACATGTTGAAATTAATGCAGATCACAAAACTACAGATCAAAAACGATGCCAGTAATGTAAGCACGAACTGGCACATTTACTTTGCCTAGCATAAGCTCTTCACCAGCCACATTACTAACTAATGAAAGGGCAATATAATTTTATATGACAATAAGTCAACCCAAATAGTCAAAATTATATTTTTTGAGATCATTCAGTTATATTTAAGTTAAGGAATAGATGAAATATATCTTTAACATATATGTATCCATATGGTTGCACTTCATTTATTTCTTTTTTTAATTTACTACATTAGTCTTTTAAATTATTTTCCTTTTTAAGTTATCTATTTATTTTTAGTTGAGGTAGCATTTGGACACCCCCAACACATATCACTACTGTAGTGCAACCACCACAAATGACTATAGCCCCCCCCCATAGTCCCTTGTGCTTTCTTCCCTCTTTGTTGTCACCCTTGCCCCCAACTCCTTCCCCTTCTAGACACGGCTATAGTCATTGATAGAAAAGATAAATTTTGCCCTGGGTATTGTGAATGAAATATTAAATGCTGATAGTAACACAGGTATACAATTTTTAAGCAAAAAATGTATAGATGAATGCTCAAAGGATTTTTTTGAGACATGTCTGGTTGAAAGAGTTTCAGGATTATTGGGCCAGAAAAGGGACAGTCCCTTCTTTCTTGCCCGTTTCACTTCCACCTGATTCCCCTCTGCTCTCTAAAAGCCTGAAGTCTGATACTCCTTTAAAAAGTCACTTGATGCTCCATCCGACCCTGTGATGCCTATCCAGGCTTCCTGCATCTGTCATCCAGGTCAAATCTCCTGTGGTAGAATCCAAGTCACTGAATCAATGCAAGCTGCGGCTTTTAAGTCAAAACTGTAAGGTGAGGCAGAAATGACTCCGTCGAATACACTCTGAGTACCTTTGTCAGTGAAAAAAGTACAACAAGAACCCCTGGATAAAATGAAATATAAGCCGGGGTCCCTGTCCTCAAAGAATTGCTTAAAAGAAATAGCAAGCAAACTAGTGAATAGTCATGAAAGGATGACTATTGTTACTAGCATCCAAGTCTTCCTTTAGTCTCCAGATCTCAGGACCAGCTCCCTTTCATGATCTCCTCTCTGGAGTGTGCATGGACCCCTGCTCTGATATATATTAGTGCAATGGAAAGGACTTTCACCTGACCACACAAAACGCATTCTAAAATTTCATGAAGGCCAAAACTATCAATAAATAATGATTTACTTCTTATTGGATCTGGTTGCAAACTGCAGTACCTCTCAAAATGTAAGGTTTTGATGACTTTACTGGAATTCCTAGAAATGAAACTGTTGTCTTAAAAAATGGGGGTGTTCTCTGAGACTTGTTCTGGAGGAGCTTTTTAAGACCCTCCTTAAAATTGGACATGTTAACGATCTACTATTCAACCCAACATCCCTTGCTATGAAAATGTTTGAAGGAATTCACTTACCATTGTCCTTGTTAGTTAGAAATGAATGCTTATTGATTACCAGTATTGATCCCCTACTTTAGGTAAAAACAATACTTTTCAAAGTACACGTAAAAGAGTTTAAAGACTAAAGTAAAACTGTAACTGATGCTGGTTACTAGGTGATTGATCACAACTGATTTTGCTGCCATAGAACATAACTTACTGTGACACTGCTTATCTGGGCTCCAGAGTCAGTCCTCATTGAACTGTGCATTATGTATGAATGATTGATGTGGGTTTGAATATTTTGTTAGATTCACCTTTCAATCCATTTTACATAGCTGACTTACATAAAAGATGAGTCCTACTGAAAAATTCTTCAGGAGGAATGTAAAAATTATGAATTTAAGTTATCTCTGGTGATTTTATTCACCGATAAAGCTAATTCTTGCTTTGTTTAGAATCGTAGAGCTGAAGTCAAGCCTGGCTCATTTGGGAAGTATTTTTCCAAATGAAATATCTTTTTTGTCTGTGTCAGAAATTTGAAAGAAAGTGGTTAAAACCCTTGGAAGGTCAGAGAAAGAGAGAGCAGTCAGGTATATGCATAAGGAGAGAAACAGCAAAAGATGTATCTTGGGAACTGTAACATTTGAACTTCATATCCTGACCCACCTTAATTCGACGTTATTTATTCATATCATTGTAACTAACTGAAATATATATTTTTAACATTTGCAAGGGATTAGATGAAAGCCCACACAAATGGCAGTGGACATACAGTGATATAATGCCTTCTCCATCAGATTATGGGATGCGTATTCATGATCTCTTTGTCCACATAAGAACAGGATTTGACGATGTAAAATGACAGCTGTTTTCATCTAGTTTTTCTTCCCAGTCTATTTCACACAACAGTCCATCATTACAGATCATTACTGTATTACCATTGTTAACAAGGAAGAATGAAGCCTATGCCTTCGACTTTCTTAGGCATAATAAGTCTTATGGAACAAGAGTACCCTAAAGGCCCTTCGCTTCTAAAAATGATTAAACTTCATTCAAATCACAGCCTGTAACCCAGTTCTGGGCATAGTATCAAAGTCAGCTCCATAGGTGTGATCTAAGGCGGTATACTATTCCTGCCTCAGGTTTTACACAAGAGTAGTTTGCATGCATTATCCTCAAAGAACAGATTGCCTTTTACCAAAATCCTATGCATTTTGGCACTTGGTGAGTATCTTAGATGGCATTAACTGTAAAACATTTCTTTTTACATAATTATGGCTTTGTTTTGAGTGTGTGCTAAGATGGTTGTAAAAGTTTTAAATGTGAAGGGTTTGGGGAATAAGAGAAAAATCTTTGAGTAAAAAATGAAAGCTGGTTGTTAACAATTAAAGTTAAAAATTTCTGACAGTCCTTCAAAACTTAAGAAAAAACCTCTACATGGTTATTTTAATAATTGTTCCTCAAATTACACCATTATCGAAAATGTATAGAAAATACAAGTTGTGATGATTGCAAAACACCTGGAGAATTAGAGCTATTGTTTTCTGGGCATATTTATGTAGCAATAAGACTATCTTTGTCAATAACCGATAAAAATAAATGCAGAGAGACCTGGTGTTCATTCTAATAATGAGAAATCCTTCCCGGTGCTCGGAAAAGGTCTTTGCCTCAGGCATTTACTCAGATGCCTGAATCTACCAACCTCGCCACGAATGTGTTAATTGACATGCTTGTATAAATTTTAGTAAAGTCATAATATTTTTGCATGGCAACTATTAAAAATATTTTTTCCTCTTAATTTCACCAGGGAGGCTGAGACTCTGAATTTTTCCCCCTTGCAGGAGGGAATAATTTAGATTTTCTTCCATCCCTGTCAGAAGTTGAACAGACGAACAAAACAGATTCTTCAGAGACAATTTTACACAGAGTTACATCCATCCAATTCAATTATAAATTAAATTGACTAACGAACCATAGCTCATTATGGGAATCAATTACTCAGAACTGTCTTTGGACCAAAAATGTGGAAAATAAAAAATAATGGTCATACTTCAATATACCAGATTGTCAACGTTTGAAAGCTCTGTTTTTCTCTAGCTTGGCATAGTCCAACGCCAAAAAGAAATGATAATCATTTGTTTTACTGCTCCTAGAGATATTCTTGTTTTATGAAGACTAGTTAATTCTTGAGTTTTGATCTCTTTGGGACGAGTACCTCAGGCTTTTCTGAGATGACAGGCCAACCCTGGAGTCATGTAATCGCATGGGGATCTTTCAGATCAACTTATGCAAATGTGTTATTAAAAGGAGCCTCGTTTTAGCCTCTAGTGCCACCTAAGCAATAAGAGTCAAAAATCTTTGAGGTCATGTTAAAAGCATTTTATTAATAATATGATTCTAGTAACAGGATGATGGGGGTGTGCATAACTCTCTAGAGAAGTTTCAGTTCAATTGTTTGGTAAAAGTAAATCTATGGAGAATCCAACGGCTGCCTTATTTACCAAGCAGCAGGACCTGATAAAGGAACAATATTAAAAGCACTAACACTCTTTTAAATCTTTCTCCTTTTGTGATCCACAGCCCAGAAATTTTCCATCTGTTACGATGAATTAAAAATGGCTCTGTTCTGAACATGTGTGGGGAAAGGTGATACGCACCGGCACATACAGATATCAACATAGGGAACAGCAAAGACAGTGGGGGAATCTATCAGCCACTTTATGGGTCGCTGTGACATGGCCAAACAACTGTGCTAACTCTTCTTTTCAGCAAACTGAGCTAAAGTTGCCTTCATTTTCTTTTTCCTCCTACTTGCTCCCTATTCACTTATACTTGAAGAGTATCAAAAGCAGATATTCCAGTGCAAGTGTTCAGTATGATCTCTAAAAATCACTCCTAACTGTGTTTTTCCTCATCCAGTGAAGCCAAGAGGGAACTGTTTACCCAGGAAAAGCTGCACTATACATGAAAACAAGTTAATCCTCATAAATAAATAATTCAGCATCATTTTACTTAGAACCTACCTCATGTTTTTAAAACATTCATTTCTTAAAATGGATTGAATCTGAGTTTGTTTCACTAAAACATTATTTTTTTAAAACATCAGACACAAAAGTGAAATGTGGTTTTGGCTGATACAGAAATGAGAGGGACAGTTCTTTCCGTGTTTATTTACTTTTTTACATTAGAACATGGGGGGAATTCATTGTATTTCCCTTTATGTTCAACAGAAAGGAAAGAGGGCTAATGAAGCTGTAATTACAAATATAAGCACTTAATAAAGAAGAACCCTTTAAAAATGTTCAATAAATGAGGCGATAGTTCAGGAATCCAAGTTCATGGTTCAGAACTCAAGAGTTCAAGGATTACATAATACATTTTAGATCAAATCATTTAAAAGGAGAGTTGGTTGTTTTCTACAATAAGCAAACATACTTAAGTCAATGTTTCAGTGGCTTTTTTTTGTTAACAGTTAAGCTTTGGGATAAGGCTTGGATTCAAATTCTGACTCTTTCTCTTACTATCTGGGAGACAATGGGCAAGTTCACCTCTCCATGCCTCGGTTTTCTGACCCTTAAAACCAGAATAATAACCGCCTAATGTTTCCAGTAATATCAAATAAGGAAATGCAGGCAAAGGACTCAGCACAATGCCCGGTACACAGTCAGACTCAACACGTGTTAACTATTATTCCTGTTAAGGATGTTCTTTTTATTTTATAATTTCAGAATAAGCAATAGCACAACTCTGTGCCCAAAAGAAAAAAAAAATTCTATTTCAGACACTATTAAAACTGGACCATGCTGTTTCTCAAACAACCATCCACTCCTGGATGTTTTCACAGATGTTGGAGTGTGGCCCTGGGTTCCACAGCTGGACATCTAGGAAACCCTTGTAAAGTACATGGTGCAGCTGTCTTCTTTCAGTCCCTTCATTCTGCAAGCAGCTACACCACTACCCAGTGGCTGGCCATATCCTCAAACCAAGCAGTACTCTGGGAACATCTCTTGAGCACAAGGTAGTCACAGAAGCTCAGTACTAACTGGGAGCTATCCTGCAGATTATAAGAGCTCAGAACTAGAAATCAAATAAACATTTCTGATAATCCACCAAAATTTTGAAGATATGCTTCTCAAAGACTTCAAGCATTGTCTAACAGTATGTTGCAGGAATATTTGGCTCTTGTGCCCACATTCACTTGAATATTAGTGTTATCAGAAGTAAATACCGTTCTCTTTACTCCCATGTAGCGATAGGCAAAGAATCTTGAGTTTGACAAGCCACAATCAGACTTGCATTATATCGTAGTAGTACTTGGAAAAGGCTTCTGCTGTTTTAATTCCAACCAATTAAAAGAGCCAATCTTCTTTTCGTTCAGAAATGTATTAAGAGATATCACATTCAAAAGACTGGACATACCAACAATTAATTACTGATGTCCGGCTAAAGGTCTACCATTAGCTATTGCCATGACAACCTTTAGCAGGCCTTGGCCCACCTGTTGCAAGATAGAGACAGCATTAGGCAGTTGGTGCCTGCACTTGGCCTCCCTCTGGCCTGTGGGGAATTCGTACTAATTAGAATTAGTTGTCCTTCTGTAGTCCAGCTCCTGACACAAATTGCATTCTGTAGCTTTTTGTTCCACTTGAGTTCACAGACAAAATAGCCCATGCCATGTTTGAAATGAAGCAAGGCAATATAAAAGGATTTTATGTAATTGGCTAATATACTTTAACATTTTAACTAATATCTTTAGTGTTGGTTTCTTGGAAGGGAGCTTGTTTGCTTTCTTCTCTTTTTACTCAATAGTTGTTTATGATCATACGGCTCGTAATTTTGATCGGGCTTGTTCGGGTGTCATTAACCCATTGTCAGGCTCAACTGCATATAGAACAAAGCAAGTGACCTTTAAAAGTGATAGTTTGAAATGGCCCCATGGTGACAGTGAAGAGAAGTACAAACAGCAGAGAAAACGAAAGGACCTTTTCTCACGTCTCACTAAAGAAAAACTTCATTGAAAATGGGAGCCCATGAAGGAAGAGCTACAATGAAAGAGAAAAACCAGAAAATGAAAGAAATTATGAGGATGTTAGAATGTGCAGCTTTGCCAGACAGAGTGGTGACAGACTGAGATTCTAAGAGAGAGTCCCCAAAGGGAGATGAGAGAAGAGGAAAAAGTCCCTGTATTTCCCAGGTAAAACCAACTTTAAAGAGAGGATCTCAGGCTATCAGGAGGGCAGAGAAGCAACAGGTGCTTTAGTTTATGCTGCGTCTTCCTGTGCAGAAGAGCGTGAGTGCAAAGGCAACACTAAGTGCGGTCTAAACAGTGAAGTCTATGTGGCTTCAGAACCTCACTATGGAGTCATTTTACTATTTTAGAAGCAGTAAAATTCCTAAACACAAAGTAAAATCTATAGCCTGAAGAATTCTCATTTGTTTGCTTACAGAACTGAAGGAACCCTGAGAACTCAGTTTTCCCAAATCATTTCAGTTATAAACTGGAATCAGAACCTGACATTATGCTTTACCTTTCCTGACTAGTACCTAAGTTTCCAAGAGTGCATGAGACAAATGGATGGTCTCATGCTTTTTATTGACCTCTCTATAAGTGGTTTTCTAAGGCAAAGTATCTTAATTTTCCCACAAACAAGTAAGGTACAGTTTTGGTGGGGTTTTTGGTTTTTTTTTTTTTTTTTTTAAGGGCACAACAAGAGTTAAAAGTGTTCCTTTCACAATAGATGTGTTCATAGTTTGGGAAGATGGTTGCAAAAACCACCATTTGCTTGTTTATGAAGGAGGAAATGTAAGTAGTTTTAAAATAAAATCTATACACATCCTAAATTCATTCTCCAAGCTACCATATCAACCTCATATTGTTCAGAATGGGATTGAAGCCAAGAACAAATATCTCTCTTCCTTTCCCTGACTTTGAATCTGAATTTTGAAATGATAAGAGGTACTTTAAAATTCTTAAAATAGATGGATTTAGGAATGTCTGAGCCAAGGTAGTGCCTAGTTACTCATAGATAAGCCAGAACTGCCTTCGTGAGTATATTAAATGGAAAATGTAGAAAATGTGCAAAATGTGCAAGAAAAATCGCTAAAACATCCAAGGAAATTTTAAAGTCTCAATTTAACTGATAAAATTACCTATCTTTTCAATCTTCTATGTTATAAAGTATTGTAGATCTTGGGAACAATAAGAAAGCCATTCGTTAGAAAACAAGAACCTTCCAAATGAAAATGTCAATGTGTTTATCAAGGCACAGATCTCTCTACATTCGCTCTGTGTTAGGAAATTTTTAACTTATTTTATTTGTTTGTAAAACCCTTTTTTTTTCCTTGTGCCACCACGGAGGAAGCAAAAAAGTTTGGCCCCACAGCTTTGTAACAGATAACATCAGTAATAATAACGTAAATGAATGTTAACCACAAAACATGGTACAAACCACATTACACCCCGAGTTGGGTAGACCAAATTAGCTAATCAACTTGCCAGAATGAACAAGCTTAACAATGCACAGAAACAACTCCATCAGCTTGCCAGAGTATAAAATGGGTAACCAGAAAGACATTTCAACAGATCCAAAAACTCTTGTGGACAGTTAAGAAGAAGTTCCATGGGGAAGATAAAGAATTGGTCCCTCTCTTAATACTCGGTGTTAATGGAACTGCTTTGGAAATCAACTCACATTTGTTTCAAGATTTATACCAGAACTTACCTCTGCCAATGAGCCTTTCTACCCCCATGCCCATAAGCCCAAGTATGAATGAGGGTCACATCCTATGAGCTCTCAAAACAACACATGGCCACCTCTAGCTTCACTCCTTGCTTTTTTATTGTTTTTCTTTCCAATCTGGAGATTTCCAAAGTGACGTATCTTTTTAAAAATATATTTATTTATTATTGCATATAAGCTGGGATGCAGGCCAGAGGTGTGGGGCATGAGAGGGTTCCCCAGAGATAGAGTGGGGAGCAGAACAGGCAGATCTATTGAAATACACTGCTGAGGGGAGCAGTGGGCGAGGCAGGAGAGGTCTGCTGTACCATGTGGGAATCTCCCTGGTTGGACATCGAACTGAAACTCACGCCACAGCTGCCAACAGCTCTACAGCGCTGCGCTTAACACATTGGCCACTAGGGAGGCCCCAAAGTCATGTATCTTGATTTCTTTATGAATACCAAGTAAGATACAGAAATTAGTTTTACTAAAAAGGAACCAATACAAGAACTGAAAAAGGTGTCCCTACCAATGTTCTATAAACTTCTGTTTACATACCTACCTCCCATACTCGTATATGAGAGTTGAAAGGCAAGATACGGGTTCCCCTAATACCTGCCATTGTGCCTGGCACAGAGGAGAGCCATTAGACTCAGTAGTAACTGTTTAATGAACGAATGCATGCATGAATAAATTTCATTATATTCTGACTATTATGGTAAGACAGCAATAAAACTTGGCCTTCATCTTTATTCCAGCTGCTTCACAAGTTGGGTGGAACAAGCCCATATGGGAGGATTCATATTCAGTAAAGAATTTGTGCTTTGGGAAAATGCTGCCAACACCAACTCTTTGGAGAAATTATGCCTATCCAAACAATAAAGTGTTAAAATTAGCAAATAATATGTTCCCTTTTGGTCCTGACAAGGTTCATGGTTTTTCTCCTATCCAAGATCTTTCAGGTTCTAAAGGAACCAGACGAGGGAAATGAAGAATGATATGTAAAACCTGAGCAGACAGTGATAAAATCAGGAGGGTCTGAGATCTCAGTGACAACTTTTGGAGATTTGCTTGGACACCAAAGCAATGTCTTTGACTACTAGGCTTGCCTCTTCATGGTGACCTGAGAATTTTCTTCACTTCCTTAAAAGTAGATCTTAACTCTGATATAACATTGCGAAAAACCTTGGCCTTAAGCCAAAAGTCACATTTGAGGCAATCTGGGCTGAGAACTCCTGACCTAATCACAGTAACCTCTTAATTTTTGCTTACAACTTCTGGAATACCCCTAGAGTGAAAACAAAAGGAAAGATGAGACTTCCTGTGATTGATAGGTAGTTCTAAGGCCTGATGTCTCTGCACATAGTTAATCTCTTTCATATGACCTTTCCTTCTCATTTCTTTATTTTTAAGTCACTAAGGCATTTCTCTGAAAAATCATCTGTTGCAAAAGGCCCCAAAGCAAGTGTAAAGGAGAGAATAAAATAATTTATCAAAGTTGTATGAATTTATAATTCATAATAGATAAGCAGTGATTTAAGGACATAATTTTCTACTACCCACATTGCTTTCAAAATAAATGTGGGGAAGATAATTATAGTAACTAACAAGAGTTAATTTTACTTTGTCATGAGGTAAGGTTCAGTTTGATAACTGCTTAGAGAGATCAATACCAAATGTTTTGTTTCATAACTGTTGATTATTTAAATTTAGAGTGAGGACACATATCAATTTCTCAAATGCTATTGACTTTCTTTGGGGAAACATTGCATCAATACCCAAATGCTTCACCTATAACCCTCAGCTATTTCCCCCCAATCGCCAGTCCGTGGTTCTTTACCTACTCAGCAAAGGTTTATATTATATTCTTCTAAGTCAAACACAAAACTGCTGGACCCCAAAATATATTTTTCTGGATGAAGATGTTAGCTTTCTTGTTGGAAAATAATGTTCAACTCCTGGGCCCAAGCACTGTTTGATTATGGTCATCCAAAAATCACATGGTCCAGCAGAAAATGAAATTCCACTTACAAACAAACCTCAGAAGTAATCATACCCTCCAAGTCAGAGTTTAATAATCATGTGGTCAGTTGAGGAATTGGTGTTTTGTAAAACTAATAAGCTTCAAGCTGAGGGGGCGTACATGAACACACATCTGTGTGTTGGGGAAATCTTGGCATCAGTTCAGCCTGCAGTGAGGGTCCAAAAACATTATAAATGGGGCAGAAGAAAACACACATACTGCATTTCTTCAGTAATTGAAGCAATTAGATAACCTCGTTCTTGGATGCTTATAGCATTCCTCATTAAGTCTGACTATGTTTATGAACATTGTGTGCCAACTGTACCTTATAAAAAAAATTGAAGATAAATGAAAGACTTCAGTTATCAGAGCTTGGTTGGGAGGTAAGAAATATGCTTTGGTTGTGGAGGCCCTCGGTTTCCTCTAGTACCACGTCAAAATAGAGTGTGGTTGAATCGGCACTTTGTAAGAGACTAGATGACCTTGAATAAATTATATGTCTTCTCTTGGCTCACTTTCCTTTTCAAGAAATCGGAGGGTGAGAGATGTAAGTAATATGACTACAATGTCATTTCTAGCTCCAATATTTAGTGAGTTACAATGTTTACCAGGGCCAAGATTGGCAGCAGCCAACTTCAAAAAGACAAAGAACTGATGTTCCCCCCCCCAAAAAAAAAAATGGTAAGCTTTCTAGTCAAGAATATATCCAACCTTTCGTACTTTTGGTTTATATGGAAAAATAAAGGAAATAAAAGAAAAAATGTCAGTGTATCAGTTAGTGATTGCTGTATAACAAATCACACCAAAATTCAGAGGCTTCAAACAATAAACCTGTATCATTTTTCATGAGTGTATGGATCTGCCAGACAGTTGGCTGATCTAGGCCAGGCTCACCTTAGCAAGGCATGGCCATTTTTTTGTGTTCATCTGTTAGCAGGCTGAGGGCCGCTGGCATAGGAAGGTCTTACTCACATGTGTGATATTTGACTGACTATTTGGTAGGAAGAAAAAAGTGACTGAGCAGTGAGTCACTCATCATCCACCAGACTAAATCAGACTCTAGAGAGGTAGGGTCAGAACTGGCATATCATCATTTCTTTCACATTCTATTGGCCAGAGCAACTCACAAGGCCAGCCCAGATTCCAGTAGTCAGGAAGTAAGACCTATCTCCTGATAAGAGGAGGTACAAAGTCATGTCATAAGGACAATGGCTAATGTGTGGGTCAAGAATCATGGTCAGTTTTTGCCGTCAATCTCCCAAAGTCATATATAATGTTTTAATGGCTATGAGGCTACAATGATAATCAAAACCCTTTATTACCTTTAATAAAAATCAGTTTAGAGTGGAGGAAAGAACCAGACATCACTAATTAAAATGCAATATAAAAACATTACACCAGAGATACACAGGAGAAAATATGAGACCTAGAAGTGGGCCAACTCCTACTCAAGAGACTCAGAGAAAGTTCCTCAGAGGTGGTGAACTTTGAGCAAGGTCTTGTTCAGGGCTGGTTCCCAGTGCCTTACACAGTTCCTGGCTTACAGTAAGCACTAAGTAAATATTTAATGAATAAATAAATGAAAAATGAGAAGGAGTTGGCATAAAGAGAATGGAAAGGAAATTATTCCAAAGAGAAGGACCAGCTTGAGGTATGAAAAAAGGATTTAACATTTCATCTTCAAGAATATTTATTTTTTTCAATGAATATTTGCTAAATGTCCACTCTGCTAAATACAAGGGGAAAGGAACATAGACCCTCAAGCAATTGGGGGGAAAAATACCTATACGTAGACTCTCCTTCATGTGAGAGAGAAAATGCCTATCTCTTCTAACTCCCCAAGCCCTCCTCCATAAATACCACAGCTAGCACTTCCCATGTCACCGAATCAAAGTTGGCGAACTCAGTGAAGATGTGAGACAGGCATCTGCTGGGGGGCTCAAGTTTCACTAGTCCGAACCTCCAGACGCACTCCATAGATCAGACCCCTATTTATTATCATATCAGATAATAAATTACCCCTCCAAAGTGCTCAAAAAAAGATACAATCCATAAGTAATGTTGGTGGTTGAGATTCCAAGCTGTCTTAGAATACTTTCTGGGTTTTATGGGAAGTGTATTTTGGTCCTGGGACATGTACAGGTCTAGCATAGTTTTTGCAGGTCTTATAAATATGTCAGTGTTCTTCTAAACAGTGTGGGCAGAGTCAGGCTCCATTCTTTTAGAATCACCCCATATTTTTTCAAGTTCCTTGTCAAATGTATAAATACCATAAGAGGTTTGTGAAGTATTTGGATGACTCAAGGACTTTACCAAGGAGAACCAAAATCCTATAACTTGGCCATGTGCTCAATACCCATCCAAAGTGGTAAGCTTATGAATTAGCATACTACCTTTATCAAATAGACTTATAAGTTATATCAAAATAACTGATAAAAGCATAACTAGAGTACACACATTAAAAATCATAACTGTCCCTAAGTTTGCCTGCTCGAATCATACTAGGCTTCTCTTGACTCGTTCTAACACATAAGTTAAAGTCCATGGATTGAAATATTTCTTTCTAGTCTTTCTACTTGACCTTGTAATACTAAGTAAATAGCTATGATATTCAAATACTTAACCAGTAGGACATAGGAATTGACCGATCAGACTATTCTATGACATTAGCTATGTACAAAGTGACAAGTTGAGACCCCAGGGGTATTGGCTTCTAACATTAAGTTGTCGGGTGGCAGAGACGTCTGAGAAAGGCATGTGGAAGGGAGGGTGTGTTCTGGTGGCCAGGAAGATGCAGTAGGGGGAACAGCTTGGGAGATCCTGGCTACCACTCTTGACCAATCATCAAACTGGCACTGTGCCACAAGGCTCGTGTCTGGCCCACATCTGATAAATACCAGCCTCTCTGGCTACAACTAGTCATAACCAAGCTCATTATTAACATATTTAAGATTGCTGATTACTAATATTTAGGGATATGGCTGACATCAGCTATGTACAAATTGACAGCTTTGCATTGTCTCTATTAACACCAACAACCAATCTTTTAATTAAAGGGAAGAAATTATACATTTAAGAGGTCAAGATGAGTAACAAATAGTTATGTGAAGACAACTTGCTAAATGTGTCACTGAAGTGAAGCGACAGCCTAGTCCTTGCTGGGGGTTCAGCAATATCAACATTTCCTCTTCTCTTCCTCCAACTCTCCCCCACATCTTTGGATTCTCTCAACCCAACTGTTGTTAACTTGTGTGACTGGCAGTCTGGGGTTTCAGCTTTAGCAGGGCAGACTTGTTGTAAAGAACACGGTAAAAACAATCCAGGGATCCAGGCCTCGGCGTGGGCACAGGGCTTCAATTCCATGTTGTTGTTTTTCTGCTGTTTAAAGGCAAATTCTTTACTGATGCAGTAAGACTGGAGCTTGATAAACAGAACAAATGTTATTTTAAACACCATAATGATAATAATTTAATCAAATGTGATTTGCTCTTAATAACTTTATTGGCCCTTTCATTTTGAAAAGTGTCCATGTGAATGGCTTGCATTTTTAACAAGAGAGGAAATAAATGATCCTGCTTGTAGAAGCAAAAGACTAATGATGCTTATTCCCACACTCCTCATTTCATGAAACTAAGTCAGCCAGCTGACCCTGCCATTATAAGCAACTGGCCTAAAACTCCAATCTTCTTGATAAAGCCAAAGGCTGCATTGGGCCTGGTCCTTTCTCTGAATCCTAAGGGTATCCACCAACCAGATCAATACTAGCATTTACACGGTGCCTAATTGTTTACGAAGCACATTTACTAACAAGCATTCCTTTAACACTATGATGCCCCTTTCACAGATGAGACACTCAGAAAACTGATTTGCTCAGTGCCACATCACAAGCAAGTGAGAGTGTGGGGACTTGAACCTGACCTTCCACCTCCCAATGGAATCTCCCACCTCTGTACCTTGGTGGGTGGTTTGCTACTGTAACTAGGTAAGGTGGCTCCTGCTGTAATTGTGAAAAGAACTGAGTTCTATTCATTCCAAACCTGTAACCTCTCATACTACAATCTGGAAAAGAAAACAAATAAACAAGCAAGTTGTCTTTAAATCTACAAACTGGTTGGGTAAACAAACTTTGCCAGGATGCTGAGTTGAAGTGATTTGCATTAGTAAATTTCATCCAAACTCACCTAAGGGCCAATCTAATTCAAGGGGCTTATGATGGTAGAAGTGCCTATTGCCACCTCCTGCAACAAGGGGAATATTGTTTCCAAACAGTCTGTGAACACAGGACTGGCCCATCATTAAAGCATTTGTGGGTTGTTAAAAAACTTGCATTCTGCTGGAGCCCGAAGCTCATGGAACTAATTGTCCATATTTTATACTTACCCTTATTTGCAAAACTTGTTTTACCGAAAGAAAGCTCTTTACACTAACTTGATGATGTTGTGAATTCCAGACAAGCCAGCCACATACCAAATCAAGAGGATAAAGGATTAGTGAGATCTGATGATAATGCCAGAACACAGTCTTGATTGCTTAAAATTGGTTACTAAACAAAGAACAGTGGCAGGAAAGGAGCTGGAGGAGAGGAAGGAATAGAAGGGGACACAAGTTACAACAGATTCCTCCCTCCAGAGTCCCCTAAAAACTGCTTTGAACAAGCAAAAAGTGACTAGTAAGTTTATTTATGCTTTTTAAAAAGCACTGCCAATCCCAATTTATCAGTTACTGTCTTGTGACAATTTATTCATTGTTCACTGTTAGAAGCCAGAAGTTACATAGAAATGCATGATTGGTGATAGCTTCTCTATTTCAATATGGTATAATAGAGATAACACAGTGCCCAAAAGCTCTGCAGCCGACTTTTTGTCTGCTTTGTCTCTTTTCATTACTCTATCAGAATCTTCATTTAATATAATCCAAAAAAGCAAGGTAATTGCTTCACTTATCGGTTATCATCGCTCTCGCATACTTATCGTGTCAAAATTATTTATGTGGATGGGCCAGGTTGATCTTGCTGCATTCAGAAGCTTAAAATTTGAATAACTGTTCTGCCAGTTAGGTTATCAAAATTGCAGCATAAGCAATGAGCTTCTCTATTCTGGATGTTGGAGTAGAGAAAAGGAATAACCTCCTAGGTATGCTGATGCGAAGGGGAGCACTGGGCTAGAGTGGTCCCCAGAACCAGCCTTTTGGGTGAAAGGGGAGAGGACATGGCCACAAAACGGAGAGTGCAACAGGAGATCCGTCATGCAGCTCAACAACAAAGTAAAGGAGAAATGAAGCCAATTGAACACTGCTTTTGGTATCTTTCCTCAATAATTGTCCTTAGAATAACAATGCAATTATTCTGAAAGGCAAGACAGACATTTCAACCTGGGTCTTTATATATTCATACCCCCCCCTTCCTTACACAGCCCTCTGTAGACAATTGTTTCAAGATGCCTTTTCATACTTGTTAACCATTTTTCAATTGTCAAGCATTTGGTTGCTTGAAAGACATATTAGTCTAATGTGAAATGTGGCAGGTTTTCAGTCTAGAAAGGAACATTTACTTCTACAAAATACTTTTTTGTTAGATAAGCCTTGTTTTGAGTTATCTAAAGACTCTTTTTGTTTTACAAATATTGATGGTGAAATTACTTCAGTGTTCATTCCCAGCTCAACATCAGAGACTATTCTATATTAGCAGAAAATGGATAAGCAAATGTAAATTTTGATTCTTGCCAACTCTTGTGAGCTCTCTTAATCTCAGAACTAATGGGGACTTTCATCCCAATTCTTTCAGAGTCACTAACCTTCTCTCCAAAGGTCTGTGGTGTTTGAATGTCCTGGTATGGTGAGACCTTCTCATAGTCAGAAGTCATTCCCATATTTAGTTGGGCTATGACTAGGAGTGATGGATGATATTCTCGTGGTTGTTTAAGGTCATCTTGGGCTATGTGATGAATACTTTCTAATATTTTTCAAATCCATTCGATGTGAAAGAATTCATTTTAAACTTATTTACCCATATCCTGCCACTAGGAACTAGGATCTAACCTCAATAAGAAAGATTTATCTAGACTAATTATCAATGTTTTTCTTAATATATAGCCGATCCTTTGTTGCAAGTTTAATTCCTCACCTGTGGTGGTTTGTAAAAGAGAGTACTGGATCCTGTTTATGAATTTCTCTTATGGCTATATTGGTAAAATTTTCAAAAATGGAGCAAGAATACAAGTTGAAAATGCAGTATTTAAATTCAACCTCTGGTAACTGCCACTATTCTAGAAGATAGAATAAAAGACTATGTGGATCTCATTGCCTTTAAAGATCCTTCCAAAGCCTGAGATTATATTCTTGTTTAAGAATCTAACACAAAAGAATACATATGAAGAAAGATCCACTCTCTGTGCTTGCAAGAGTGTCTGGTATATAATGTGTATTCAAATAGGTGCTGGATGAATGAATAAGTGAATGAGTAAAGAGTATTCTTTTCCCCTAAAACTTAACCTTCAAAATATCACTCCACATTTAGCAAACAGCGAGCACCCTACCACCTACCCACCCAGCCCTGTCTGAGGCCGAGCTCACCACAAACCTTCTCTAAACTCTTGCTTGACACATTATTGTACAGGTCTTGTAGCACTGACACATACTACTTGGCTTCGTCACTATGGATCCACATCTCTTAGAGCCAGTCTTATGCTGAAGTCAGGAATTTGAAGCCAAAGACTTGTCTATATACTTTCTTATCTCCGTAACAACTGATGGTGTCTTAACCTTCAAAATATCACTCCACATTCACATTTTTCACATTCGCTATTATTCACAATGTTAAATAGAAATAAATATCTAATTTAAGAATGAATTGATCATTTCTCAACATCATAGGAGGCTTTAGAACTAAACCATTAGCATGGTACTTGTGGCTGAAACACACATAGTTTCTTTAACTCTTTTTACTGCTCATGTTTTTATTACTACTCATTAAATGTGTCTCCCTAAAACAAAATCAGAGTAAAGCATGAAATCAGGTATGTTGATGAGTATCTATTGAATGCTAACTTTGAAGATGAGAAAATGAAATAACTTAAACCTGAAATGCAGCTTGTCTTTTTTTTTTCTAAAGATTTATTTATTTATACATATAAGCTGGGGTACAGGCCAGAGACGTGGGGCGGCGAGAGGGTTCACCAGAGACAGAGTGGGGAGCAGAACAGGCAGATGGACGGAAATACATTGCTGAGAGGAGCAGCAGGCGAGGCAGGAGAGGTCCGCCGCACCATGTGGGATTCTCCCCGGCTGAGCATCGAACTCGCATCGCGCACTGCCGACAGCTCCACAGCGCAGCGCTCAACCGCTGCGCCACGATGGAGGCCCCGAAATTCAGCTTGTCTTTAATGCAAGTTCACTAGCTTATTTCTTCATTAATTAATTTGTTCAGCAAACACATTTTGACCATGTGCCAAGCCATGGGCAACTGCTGGGATTGAGGGATAAGATACTTTTTCTGCCTTTGAAGAGTTTAAAATCCTGTCATGAACAAAATTATAAACAAAGAATTATATAGTTTAAATTTGTATTTGTTGTTTGCTAGTTGTGTAACCCTGGGCAATTCATGTACCTTCTCAGGGCCTCAGTTTCTTCAATTGGTAAATAAAGATATTCAGACTGAGGCATGCCCCTGTGACATACTTCCTATTCCACAATGTATGTCTGGTCAGTAATAATCATTCAACAAATGATATTTGTAAGCTGATTGTACAAAATACCAAGGAAACACAGAAGACAGAGACCAACACAAAATATAAGGCAAGAAAATCTTTGCCATGTCCAGACTTGAAGGTTGAGTGAAGGATTTGCAAGATAAATAAGGAAAAATGTCAGTCCCAGCAGTGAAAACATAATATACAAAATCTAGAGGGGTAAAAAAAATCTTACCAAATTAGAGAATCAGTGAATAATGCTGCTTGGGGACTCTGAGGGATTCCTGATCTTTTTCTTCCACCCAATTATTGTCTAGTAATTCTCCCTTCAAAAATGTGGGGTGGAGGGACTGCCGCCTAATTAAAACACTTTATATAAGCACTTGTTTTATTGTATATAATTTGATTGTAGAACAATACTTTAGTTTACTGAAATAATTTTAAATTTAATTTTAAATTTCAGAGTAAGGCAGCCAGCATCAGCCTTCAGTTATATATGCCAAATTGTAATATGTATTCTACACACTGACCATCTGAATAACGACTTTGCCAACATTTTCAATTTAACACCATATTTGTAAGTTATTAGGAACAGCTAAATGACAATACGTACCTGGAAAAAGATGGAGAATTGTAGTCAATACCTAGATGTCTTGAATTATTAAATATGGATTTCAGTCCTAACAAGTGAT
Organism: Scalopus aquaticus; assembly: GCA_004024925.1. Lineage (NCBI taxonomy): Eukaryota > Metazoa > Chordata > Mammalia > Eulipotyphla > Talpidae > Scalopus > Scalopus aquaticus. The sequence goes on from PVIJ01001425.1 coordinate 67,956, forward strand.
AGAACGATGATGGAATTAAGTAAAATAAATAAAAATCTAACATTTTACATTAAGAAGCATGAATCCAGGTTTTGAATACTTAATGTTATGTTGGCATAATATATAAAAGCATTTTTCCTCTATCCATCACTGCCATTACTATCTAAACGTTATTTGCATCAAGATAATCAGCATGTACTTGTTTTTGCTCTATAAAAGGTCATTAATTTGCAAACAACTTTTTATTGCCTTTTAAAACTAGGTATTCTATTGGCCTTTTCCCAGTGATCTGGGGTCTTGCCAATACTCCAAAGATCTTCACATGTTATCATTTTTGGCTCTGTGATTGCATCAATTATTTTCTTGGCAAATCCAAGGTGAGTCGGTCAAACTCAACTAACATAAAAATATGTAACACCACAAAGTAAATTGTAGTCCAATTCAAATTCTGCTTTAACTTTAATTTTTATCCTAGCTTCTTAGATTAGGCACATCTCTATACTTACTTTGTTTTGTTATCACACTTTTCTATTCACACATGAAACTGCCCAAAAGGCTCAGGGAACAATTTGGAACCATCCAAAGCCCTTAACACTGTTAAATCCTACTTGATCCATGAAGAATAATTAGCAATGGCTGGGGAACTTGTATGGGAATTTACCTATTTACAGTTAGGTCTGTCAGTTTGTGAACAGTCAGATGAGTTTTAGCCAGGTTCAGATAAGCAGTAAGAGCAATTCTCAGACACTTATGAAGTTTCTTCATTCAAGATGATGGCTAGAAACTTGCCTCCTCTCCATGATAAATTCCCTTTGAGTTTCCCATGACAATAAACATATAAAAATAAATGATTGGCAACACTTAAAACAAACCAAAAAAAAGGAGGAAAGATGAAAATGATACTAGCAACCCAAAAACTTTGATGAAATCTTGCAAGATGTGAAGCAGATTAAATTATATTGTTGGATAAACTCTAACAGAGTAAATCACAACGTAAAATGCAAACACAGAAAAGAGGTGCAATGGAGATGAGAATCTTTTTCTTTCTTTTTCTCTTTTTCTTTTTAAGAACTCTAGAGAGGTCTCAAACAGGTACAGACAGAAGAAAGTGCAGAGAAGCAGAAATAACGGTTTGTAATTAGAAGTCAGTCTTCCGAACAGTTGGGTTAGGTAGCTCTTATTCTTCCTCTTTATATGGAGCATTGGGCTTATCCGGCACTTGAGATGCCCCAGCCTGTTAACTCAAAAGTAAAAGTCACATGACAAGAAGGTTGACCCTTTGACACATCCTGAAGGCAGCCCGTCCTTCTGAGCAGTGGCCTATTGGATTAAATGGTCTATTTAGCCTCATACAATACTCATGACCACAATTTAAACTAATAATTGTAGTTCTTTATAAACAAAAATTAGTGATCAATTAAGGCCTTCCAGACATTTATGGGAAACCAAGTAGAAGGAAGAGAAAGACAAAGGTAAGTAAAAATAAAAATCAACCACAGAAGAGACAGTGATAATGGGTGAAGTAAAAGTGAACTTTCAAAATTTCAAGAACATGGCACTTGTAATATTTTTTAAAAGATTACTATGAGTTCTTGGAAATAAAAATGCAGTCATCTAAAATAAATAGTGAACTGAACAATAGCAGTCTGAATTAGAGACTGAAATTTAATTTGGAAGGAGGAATTAATAAAATTTTCCATAATGGAAAGAGAAAGAAAAAATATGAATGAGAAGTTATTTCAAGATGTTTCATTTCAAAATGAGGAATATTTCAAAATGTTCACAAAATGTGGTCCACAGGATCAGCATCATCTCACCTGAAATACAAAATGATAGACCTCACCCAGACCTATTGAATCAGAATCTTCATTTCAATAAGATCCCCAGGAGAATTTTATGATTAAAATTTGAATACCACTGATACATAACAGAGATCCAGATGGTCCAATATCTATCTAAGAGCTGGTTTAGAAGGGAACAATAGAAACAATGGAGCTGAAATAATAAAAGAAGCTATAAAAGAAAATAAATAATGAAAATTTCCTTAAGTTGCAAAAAATGTTAACTCAAGAAATCCCAACAAATGTCAACAAATGTCAAGTAGAAAATAAAAATGGTTAAATGTTTATAAAAGTGACAAATCCCAATAAATGTCAAGTAGAAAAAATATAATGGTTAAATGTTTATAAAATTTCAGAACACCAAACAAGAGAAAAATTTCTAAAAACTGTCAAGGAAAGAACAAGAAATAGGTTACTCAAAAAGAAATGAGCATCAGATTGGCCTCAATATCTTATCAATGGCATAGGATTTTAAAAGACTACAAAGAAACTTTAAACCTAGAGTTCTACATCAAATGCAATTATAAATAAAGTTTAAGTGAAAAGTAAAGGCATTTTTATATATGAAAGGACTCAAAACATTTGCTTCTCATTTACTTTTTCTAAAGAAAATATGAGGATATACTCCAGAAATATAAAAAATTAATTCAAGCAAAAAGAACCATAGGAACCTAAGAACAATTTAATCTAATCCAGAGGAACAATAAAAGAAACATCAGAGTGAGAAGCAGGCCAAGAAAGTAATGAGCACAAATTAAAAGGGCACAAAATGGAATAGAAAAGAACACAAGGGACCATGGAGATGGATCACGGGTGAATTGGTGGTGGGCTACCCAAGGGGAATGCAAAATGTAAAAGACATAAATAACAATAAAAATATATATTATATTTAAAAAAAAGGAAATCAGAGGGCTTTACTTAAATAGAAAAACCATTTATATTAAATGAGGTAGAATAAAGATAGTAATGTGCATGGGAAAACAAATGTAAAAGAAAATGATGGTAAAATATAAAACAATCAGTGATACTATTCAGAGCAATTGTGGATATACATACTATGTATAATGTGATATACACATGTGTGTATATATACACATATGTGTGAGTTTGTATGTATTTATATGTGTGTGTAAATATATATATTTACTTTGGTGTTTTGAACTATATGGAATTACACTGCTTTTTCCATGTGTCTACTCATATTATTGGCTCCAAATAGAGCAGTATAGTCATAGAGTTTAAATATAGGTTATTTCAGATATTTAGACTTTTAATTCAACCCATAGATATTGCATGAAAGACATTGTATAGAAAATCGAAATATAAATATTGCCAAAGTAATGGTACCAATCTGTGAGAGTAAATTATTATTATAATAATAATGTTTACATATAAGTTGTTTTTAACTTTAAAAATGTAAAATGCATTGATTCACCTAACAGAAGTCAACAGAGAAGAAGAAAAAATTTCTTCATCTCACCTATACGGGGCAAACAGAGTCAGTCTGAAGCTGGTTAACTATAGTTATAGTTATAGTTATAATGTCAGGTAATACAGATAACTGATATGAAATCTGAAAAAATAAAATAAAATAAAAAGCTAACAAAATCAGAATTTAAAGAACAGGGGAGAAAGGAAAAGTAAGAGCACATGAAACGTCTCCTTTCTTCTGGAAAGCAATAGACACAATCTACAGCCTTAAGAAAACCAAGGATACTGTACATTATTTGATGAAATATCAGAGTAGTTAAAAAAAGAAGCAGTTAAAGTCATTGCCTTTAGAAATCTTTGGAAATGAGTAGAGGACAGTAAGGATAAATTTTACTTTCAGCTACTTCCATCTATGTGCATTTCAGCATTTTAACTATTACATATACAACATGTGAAGTAAAAAGAAAATTTTAACAACTTCAATGGAGCTTGTATTATTAATACACAGTTACCACTAAGCAGAATAAGCAAAAAAAATTTACTTGTATCTGTTGTTTCAATGCTTATTTTCTGGGCACCTATTATGTCTGCCCCTGTGCTAAGCACTGCATCTTCAACAATAAGTCAGACAGATATAACCCTAGCATGATAGGGCTTACTGACTTTAAATAAAGACAGATATTAAACCAAAAACTAAATAAATTGCTCAGTACATGTTAGTCACATCTGTGATAGATAAGTATACAATGAGAAACTGTAACAGGGGATTTTAAACCAGTGACAACAGGTTGCTTTAGGAGAAATCATGTAATAAGCAAAATTTAACTTAATTTGATTTCTTGGTGGTCATATATACAGTATCTATTGGACACTTGGGAAATAGTAGTAAAAGATCATCATTTAACTAAAGGCAACTAAACTAGTTCCTACTTAATCAAAATTCTGTCCTTTATTCTGTATAACTAATGTCAGAAATAGAAGTAGTTACGGATTTTTATGGTTTTAAGTTTTCTGAACTTGAGAAATTTCCCCCCAAAATGAATTAAATCACTTGAGTTATTTTTTCCAAAAAATAACATATTGAAAGCTGACAATTTGATGATATGCTGTGAGGCTAGGTAAAGATCAACCCACTTAAACATGTGGAAAAAAAAAAAAAAGCATAGTATTCCAGAGCTGTCAAGAACTTCAAATTGTGAAGGAAGTAATTTGATCTCCTGAGCTTAAAAACTATTTACTTACCCATTCCCATCAGCATTCACTCACATAAACTAAGTGAGGGCCAGAAAGCATACTTTTATTCAACCTGTATCCAACTGGGGTGTGGGATAGCGTGTGAGAGAATAGTCGGTCTTCAATATAACTAGAGAGCTAGCCTCACAGTGGGGGAAGAGGAGTTTCTGGGGGCACAAAAAGAGAATGTTTTATAATTTAATTAGTGTCACTCTTGGCACTTATGACAATGTGGGCCTTTACATGTGCCATGTCAAGACAAACATGGTGAAGCCAACTGTGGATGGCAGAGACCCTAGTATGGGCCACTTCAACTACAATCGACTTCAGTCTTCCTTACATCTGCCTGTCTCTGAATTCCTAGTGCCATGCCTTCTACAGTCACATACATACTCCAGCTTTCATCCTCACTTTTGGTGTTCTGGTTTGAAATCTGTCAAACACAAACCCTTTGATGAGACTTGGAGAGAAATTTAATTTACCTTGTTACAGGATGTTCCTTTGGAAATTATCAATTAGCGTCATTCCAACCCCAGAACTCCATATGCACAGATACATGAGAAGAGTTCACTCTTGTGCAAGACATGCAAAGTCAACCAAGCAAGATGTCTGCTTTCCACAAATAAAGTTATATTTCAAAGATATTGTTTTTAAAAATGATAACTGTACTAATTGGTGGATGGAAGCCCTCTAAGATGAAAAAACTCAACAAATAGTAGTGCTTCACACTCTTGGAAAATTCACAAAACCCCAGGACACTAAAGTTTGAACAGAAATTTAAAGGAAGGTTAAATTTCAAATTGACTTTCTTGAGAAATCCCAAAAGAAAGCAGCATCAGTTTTTCAATATTTTTTTGTTCCTTTGAGGGAGCATTTTGTTTTTGTAAATCATTTCCCATTTCATGATTATACTAATAATCCTTGCTTTCGAAAATACCTGATATTTTTTGATAACTGTTCCAGAATCACCTTAGAAACATGTACACAATATTTACTATGTGCCATAATACTAAGTCATATATGTACACATGTACATATTTACATGTGTAAGCTCACACAATTCTGGAAGTTTGTTCAGAGAGGTTGAGTTACTTATCCAAAGTCACACAGGTAAATCAGTGGTGGGGCTGGCATTTGAAACCAAATAGTCTGCCGCTAAGAGCTCCAGTCTATATAAATCTTACTTTGTAAATAAATACCATATTTCCACTTTGATTTTTGTTATTGTTTCATTTATGTTTATCTTGAGACTCCGTGAGTTTCAGGTGTTGGGGACTCCTCTACTTCTTGAACATTCTCTTCCTTCCCCTTTGCTCTCACTACCTGTGCCAGTCAAATAGCTAATGATCTGCACACAAACACTTACATGAACTAGTGGAGCTCAGCCTTTAAGAGAATCCTAAGGGAATCCTTTAAACACTATTTTACAATATGAATAATCACCCCCTAATTTATTCATCTGTAAATTTTTGTTTTCATATAATGGATTTCCCTCAGGCAACACCAACCAAATCATAGTCTTTTAAATCTTTTCATAGCCTCAGCTTTGCTTTGTCATTTTATGAGCTAAGAAACCCAGTTATTTTTTAACATCCACAGTCATCCCAACCATTCTCCTTTAAGAATTTATAAAAGTGAAATGTGCAACACAAAAACTTTTTGTCAAGAAATATGTCTCATAAAAAAGAAACTTTAACTCTTCTTACTAACTTGGAATGTTTATTTGTTCAGACACAAGACATTGAAAATAGAATTCAAATGTCCAGAATATTATTTCTATCCATTTTAATTTTGTCAAGTTAGATACAGTTTCCAGAGCAGATAAAATTAAACTTTCATATCAACTCGTTTCTCACTTTAACATCAGGAAATTTACTGTTCTACATGCCTGTATTTTCAAGTAAACATCAACTAACCCTGATTGTTACTATCACCTCTTTTAATGGTCCGCCAACTCTGAGCATCACAGCTTCTAAGTAGGCTTAGCTTCCTGAGATCAGTAACAAAAACCAGACAAAAGCATTTATTTATGTACTTCAAGCAAAACTTAAAAAGATCCAATAAGGGTAGATAGTCCAAAATTTGCCACCAAGTCAATCAATTACTTCAATGCACAATTTCAGATTGAAAGTACAAAATGATTTTTTATCAGTTGCTGACTCTCATATTTTGATTTGGAGTATTCACTTCAAATTCAAGTTTCAAATTTAACTCTTCTGTTGTAATACAGTAGCTTTCACAATTAATGGCAAGTGGCAGAGATTAACATTAATGGGAAAATCTCACTCACTTTTCCCTGAGGTCTCAGAAACTCATCTTCTAAACTCTTCCATGTGATCCAGCTCATGTTATGGATTTGTTAACTTTGCAATACATTCGATTGAAACATCATAATTCTTTCCATGACAACAGTGTCTGATGTTACAGATGCCCAACCAGCAAGGTCAATAGTTGACAGATGGAAGTTGGAGCCATGCAATTACATTTCCCAAACCATTATAAAGAATGTAACTGAAGAAAGGTGGAATCTAGTCTAAAACGCACCAAACAATAAAAAGCACAAAAATAATTGCTTCAAATTTAATGAATCTTTCTTTGATATGACAGCCAATCCAAGAACCTTTGAATTCCCTTCCTCTGGTAAAAGTCAAAACATTTTTGAGATGGTGGCAGTTTATCTAAATTATTGTTTTTCCCTCCATCAGTCTTAAGGCTTAATTTCATTTGCTTTTATGGATATGGTAACCCAGTTGAATAGCTTTTAACCTTTTAAAAGTCGCCTTGACCTGAGGAGCCTAAAAAAATTTTAATATGATATTGAATAATAAAAATTGAACAATGGAGTGCTTTTCTTACCAGCAGCCTGTGTGCTTCAGGTCCTAGAGCAGAATTTCTATCTGAATAAAAAATATTAAAATACCTGTATATAGTTTGCTTCTAGCAGAAACCTTCAGCTCTGACCTCTGTTTCATTGGCTCCATTGTTCCTTCTGCCATCACAACATATTGGCTTTCTCCTTCCCAGAGAAAAAGTCTGCTTTACCCAGCAGCACGTCTCAGCGTTGGCTTCAAGGGCTCTTACTTCAAGTGTCCGGTGCATCATTATGGTACATTTAAGAAATCCTGAGCTTAAGATTGTCTCTTTCAATCTCATATAATGTAGCTAACTTCCTGACTAAATGATATAAAGCAAGCCTGTTTGTGTTTTTTCTCACCACAGTCTCTAGAATATTTTCTACTTTGTATTTAGTAAGATGCAGGACAAGATCATCCACCAATACAACAGTTTTTATAAAAATCACTATGCTGCAAAATTTAATCACAAAATTTGAAAGGAGGGGAGACAAGAATATGGCTTCCGGGCCACCCTGCAAGAAGGCATGGGGCCTCCCAGCCCAAAGGTAGCCCCGGAAGTTCTCCAGGGCATGACTGGGGAAGTAAGGCCTTCCCTGAAAAGAGTTAGGAAGCTCAAATCTGGTTGGGACCCACACGCCCACATCCTGAGCCGGGGGAAGCCCTATTGTTGGGACTGTCAGTCAGCTGACACTCTGGCTCCTGCTATCTCTATCTGAGAAGGGCATCTGCATTTTCTAAGCCAGTTGGCAGCATGCACCACAAACAGCAATGCGCTGCAGGCCCGCGGTATAGACTGTCACCCAGTGATAAGTGTGCCAGCTCAGTGGTGCAAAGGTTTTCAGATACCCTCCCTTGGGCTATCATTCTCCTCCTCCTCCTCCTTTCTCGCTCACACACACTGAGCATCAGGCTCTCAAGCTCACTTCTTGACATAGTCGCAATAACCCATCCCGGCCAGTGATGCTTAAAATTGAACCATGGTTCAAGGGAGCAGTAGCTCTCCCTGCAAGCTCCCTAATGTGTTAAACAGCCATGCCAGGTAGCTCTCTCCCTTCTCAGAGTCAACTACTTATAGACACCATCTGTCAATGGAAGTTAGTTTTTATGCAAGTCCTCTAACCTAACGTTTGAAGGATAAACAAACTTGTACTTACATAATTGTCTTTAAGAAAGTATCTCCCTGATTTTCTGCTCTAGCTGCCTGCTTCAGTGGTGCACCTAGAGTCCAGAAGAGGCCGGGCTTTGAAGCCCCTCTGATGACTGAGCATATCCCTCTGCATTTGTACATTAGAGGCTGGGCATGCAGGGCTCTTTAGAGAGGGGGGATTATTTCATCTGGCACCATAATTGCCTCAAATGATACATATTTTCAGAAAGAGAAACATTGCAAAAGTAAACTGGAAGCAATAGGGACATTTATTCTCTAGGTTTAAAATTAATTTCCTGTATTTCTCTGGCTTAAAAAAAAAATCTATTGGAACTACAACCTTATGAGAAGAAAAACCAGAAACTATTTCTTTTACACTGAGCCCAGTATCAGATGAAATGGAAATGTAAGGATTTCCTTAGCGTTAACCCACTGGAATTCTCCAGCTGAGAACTGAGGTCTGCAGGCTGTTTTAGGTTAAGACCTTGCTCCATTCCATGTTAGGTAATCAGATGTCATTTAGGCAAAATAAATGGGAAGTACTCAAGGAATCAGAAGAGGTGAAAGAGCAGAATCTGGTTTGGATAAAAGTTTAATTCTTCAGATCCAAGAGGCATAGCCCTTCGAAGATGCTGAGCAAAGTCAGACAGGAGTGGCCGGGTAATGAAGATGGATGCAGCTTGTTATCAGCAAGCCGTTTACTAGGGCTTGACGTAACCTTAAACATTGCAGATAGCTCAGTGGCACTTGCCACTAAACCCCTAATTAATGAATAGCAGGTCCTAAATTAACAATGTGCATTTACAGATGAATTCTGGGCACTCATTAAATGATGTAAGCAGCAACCGTTGTCTTATTCCTGCTGGATTGCTCCATCCACTGGGTGTTTGGGAGAAGTTTCCACCAGGGTGTCCTGTCCTAGGCCTGCTGAATGTGCAGCGGAAGAGGGAGACCCTCCTGAGGAGGCACAGGACAAAGCTCCGCAGCTGGGCTTTGAGAGCTGACACCTGCGCTGTCACTTAAAGGGGAGGAGCAACAAGCCCCAATTTAGCTTGGTCGGCCAATAAAAGTTCAAAAAAAAAAAAAGTTTAAATCCTAACCCACTCTGCCAAGGACTGGATGAGATTTTTCAGAGAGGAACCCCACAGTGCACTTTCGTGGGCGGGCTGGAATGTACTCTGAGACACAGGGTTTAGACAATGTGTAGATTTGTTTGGCGAAAGCTTCATTAATAAACAATTAAGGGCTTGCGGTGAGCAAGCCGGGGGTCTGGCTGCAGCTTGCCGGCCACCGTCCTCGCTGCTCCCTCCACTGAAGCGGAGGCCCAGCTGAAAACTGAGGTCTGTGAGCAGAGCCAACCCAAAACGCTTTCTGTAGCAAACAGTAGCCAAGCTAATTATCTAGTACTTTCTGTGGTGGGATTTCCTCTTGATTTCGAGGAATAAAATGGGGAGCTGCAGACTTACAATGTAACACGGATGTAGCCCCCATGTGGGAAGGTGTATATATGACTATTAAATGATATTATTACCTTCAGCTCTCACAGAAGTGAAATAAAGCCAGGAGCCAAGTATGAGTAAGAAATTGGAAAGTAAATTAAGTAGAAAAGAGACATTTTTAAACTTTTGCAAGAAGTGGCTGTAAAAGTTTCATGCAAAGCTATGGTGAAGAGTAGAATGGATTTCGGGGGAGCGGATGTTTACGAAACATCTCCCATTGAGTCCTTTCTGCGATGGCTACAGTCCTGCGGCAGGGCCCTTATGTACTAAAGGAAAAGCACTTGAGGTTTCTGACCAGTCACTCCCCGGAAACATCGTGCTAAAGAAAGCACAGCTGCTGCCACAGAGGGCACAGGGCAGAGGCCGTGTAACAGACCAGGCAAATTCCCCCCATGCAGTGCCCAGACCCATGTATGGTCAAAAGCAAAGGCATTCTCCTCTCTATGGGTCATTCCCACATCGGGCTTTTCAAACTTGGGTTTGAGTATGTTCAGGCACAAGCTATTCCCCTGGCCCCGCAGAGGTAGTATAAAAGCAAACCAGTTTGCCAAAGGAGAAAAAAATAACCTCCTGATTTTAAAATGCCAAAGGGACTTGTGTTAAGCAGAGGCTAGGGCTGCGGGTGCTCTAATCTTCGTGTCTGCCACCTAGATATTCCTGAGTAATTAATGGGGAGGAATTGAAATGAGTGGGGGAAAAAAACAGGTGTTTCCCTCTTCCCAAGGGCATTTCTCATTTATTATATATCTAGTCAAAAGTTTCTTTTGAGCTGACTTTATCACAGACAGCTAAACAGAGACTGTGTGAAAAAAGCACCCTAAGCAATCATTTTAAGAGCTGCCTTCATTCCACATTGTGTGACTGAATACAGATCCTTTATTCTTCCCAGTTTGATGATGAGATGGAGATTTAACCTCCGCTTGCCATCATTATCAGTTCACTGAGTTTTGAGTATAAACCACAAAGCTCCTGAAAATGTTAAGTTACTGCATGTTTGCCCTCACCCCACTCCCCCCATGCCCAAAACAATCCAAATACAAAAATTCCTGGGAGGGGAGAAGATCAATAGGAAACAGTGTCTTATTTCAACATGCCCCTGGATTTCTCAGAACTTCACCCATGGATTTCTAGTCCCAGTGGTCATACAATTAGAAGGAAAAAAAAATGTGAGCTTCAGACAATGAGACAGAATGAGCAAAGCACAGACGCAAATCACAGCATCTTTTTCTGCCTCCATTATAAGTGGCATAACCCAGCTCATCACAGCATCTGTGTACAGGCCACCTTTCCTCCGGTTTCAAAGGCCTGATGGTTCAATCAGAAATGTATGTCACAATAAAACAACAAAAGAACTGTTCTTTATGTAGCCCTCACTGGTAAAATCTCAAGGTTCCCTAGCCCATTTTCTGATTCAAGGGGGCCCCTTGGTATCTCATAGGTATCCCAAATCACTGCAGGTGTCCTCTGCTTCTACCTTAAGACATTTTCTCAACTTTTTCTGTCATTTCTCATCCCCAGACTGACTCACAAGATGTTAAAATTGACATCAATCCTCCAATGAGATTTTCCCATCCTGACACAGTCTCTCTTAAGAGTCTAACCTTGGTCTAGAGAAATTTTCCTACATAAAAGGAACCCACTATTCCTCAGTCTCACATCTTCAAAGTTAAGGGCTAGACTTTATTCCTGGGAGGGTCTTCTCCGTCAGATACAAGTCATCATACCCAACCTGAAAGCTAGTAAATTCCTCCTTTATTCGAAGAGTTTCACCAGCTCAACAAAACAGCCCAGAATCTCGGTGTGCCCATATTGATTGACTCTATGTAGTGGCCCTCACTCTGATATTTTCAAATACACATGATTAGGTGAAATATACTTATCAGTAGTGTCACAACTACAGACAGGATAATGTTTCAACCCAATATTAACCTTATCCTGTAACATCAGTGCTTTTGTAGTACTGCCTCTAATTCTAAGGTATTCCTGTCTGCTATAATAATCCAAAGATTCATAAAAGGATCAAACAAAATAGAAGTTTATTTCTCAAAAAGAAAAATAATCAAACAGAATGGGTGCTCTTTTATTTAGTGATTTAGGATCCAAATGCATTTCAACACATTGCATGTAATAAATTGTTGTAAACAATTGCTTTATCCCTCCTAGATATAAAGGGTCAAAATATAGTTCACAGCTAAGAAATCATTACCAAGCAACAACTCTACACCCAGCATGAGGAAGCACAAATATTGAGGAGAGCTGGGCATCTCTGCCAGAACACTAATATCTGTCCTAACCAAAGAACTATAACAGTGTATATTCAATTTCAACTTGCCCTTACTTTGAACTTTTTATGCTCCAGGTGTATTATCCCATTTAGTTCTTGCCATAAACTTAAAATGAGTCAGGTCAGGTATTACTACTCCACTTTGAAAAAAGAGAAAGCAAGGAATCTTAAGAAATGCGTTGAAGAATAAACAGACCAGAAAAACTCTATGCCTTTATAGAGCAAGAATTGTTGAAATCAGATTTCTCAGAACTCTTGATATTAACTAACATCTTGCAATAAGGAGTGTTTACTCAAGAAAAACAATTGAATCTCCATAAAACAGCAAACTTGGGCCTCCCCGGTGGCGCAGCGGTTAAGCGCTGCGCTGTGGAGCCGTCGGCAGCGGCGACGCGAGTTCGATGCCTGGCTGGGGAGAATCCCACATGGTGTGGCAGACCTCTCCTGCCTCGCCCGCTGCTCCCCTCAGCAGTGTATTTCTGATCTGCCTGTTCTGCTACCCGCTCTGTCTCTGGTGAGCTCTCTGGCCTCCCCACACCTCTGGCCTGTACCCCAGCCTGTATGTATAAATAAAATAAATATTTAAAAAAATAGCAAACTTTATGGTATTTTGACTTGCCCTACTTCACTACCCCCCTCCTCAGTGCTGATGTAACTTTGAAAACCAGTATCTCCACAATGATAGCATGGCAGCAAATGGAGGTTCCCCAGAATATTGTCTTATTTTACCAGTCTGCCCTTCCCCTGGAAATCCCCACTTGAAGGACTCTCTTTTTTCACCTTATTCATAGCTTACTTGGTGTGAACAAACTTTTCCCTGAAGGTATTTATCAAAAACAATCAGAGGCAATTGTATTACATTTCATTTGTCTGAAGCAGTAATAACAGTTTGGAACAAAAGAAAGAAACTAAATAAAAAATATAATGGAAAAATCTTGGGAATGAAATGGTCATTGACACTTTAAAATTTTCTGACATATTCCTGGGAATCTAGATATTCTTGTGTGTGTAAGCTAAACATCTACCCAAGTGTGACCTAAAGAGGGCCTAACCTCTCACCTCTGTATAACTTTGAGACCTGATGGAAACAAGAAGTGAAGGTTTATGCAAAGTTATAAACTTCCAAATTGAGTTTTGGAGATGTACCCAAATACATATATAAAGCCTTTCAGCAAAGGCTAGAAGACCTATTGGCTTCAGGCATTGAAGAAAATTCCTTCCCAATCATTAGTTTGTCACCAATCCAACTGAGCAGAAATATGAGTGGCTACACATGACAAAGAAAATATATTTTATGTTATTAGTCCAAGAGGGTCACTAAACAAATAGCAACAAATTTAGGTTGGAAGGGGGAAATCTGATTTCCTCAGATGTCTTGTTTTAAATGTTTGTTTTTGAACAAAAAAAAAATATGGATGAACATGTGAAAAAACAAGAAAGTGTAGTCTTTACATAGGGCAAAAAAATCAATGAAGAAAACTGTCCTGAAGATGTCCAGATGCTAGGCTTACTAGACAAAGGCTTTAACTCAGTTATTTCAAGTGTATTCAATTAACTAAAAGACACTATGTCTAAAATACTAAAGAAAGGTATGAGAGCAATTTCTCACCAAATAGCAGATATTAGTAAAGAGATGAAAAATTTTATTTTAAAAGAAACACAAATAAAATTTCTGGAGTTGAGAAGTACAGAAATTGAAAAGAAAAATTCACTAGAGTGATTCAGTGTCTTATTTTATCTGATAGAAGAAAGATTCAGTGAAATTAATGATATGTAGTCTGAAGAACAGGAACAAAAGAAAAGAACAATGGAAAATGAACAGTCTCAAATACTTTGGTCCACCAAAAGAAATAAAAATATGCAAAATAGGAGTTTCAGTGAAAGAAGGGAGAATATATGGCAGAGAGAATACATGAAGAGATAATAACCAGAAAATCTTGTAATTTGATGAAAAACATTAATCCTCATATCCAAGAGGTTTCATGAAATATAAGTAGAAGGAACTCAAAGTGATCCATATCTAGACATATTAAAAATCAAATTGTTGAAAGACAAAGAAAAGTTCTTGGAATCAACGGAAAAATATCCATCATGTTGAAGGGATCATCACTAAGATAATTGTTTGATTTCTTTCCAGAAACCTAGGAGACAGGAAGATGGTGTAAGGCATATTCACCATTCTGAAAGAAAAAGACCAACCCAAGCAAAAATTTTTATCCATCAAAACTGGATAAAACCCTCAAAATGGTTTGATCTGATAGAAGTTTGATTTGATATACCCTCAAAATGCTAGTAATGTATTAACTGCAGTCTCCAAGCATCATTAAAAATAATAAAAGAAACAATGAAACAATGATGTGATAATGATGTCACACCAAGCAATATCTCTTTAACTCATAATCCATTAATGGAAAAGGCATAGGAATGAGCATAGGGAAAAAGGCATAGGAAAATGACATTAGACATACAAAAAACAAATAGAAAAATGGCAGACATCAATTCTACTTGATCAGTAATTACCTTAAATGTAAATAGATAAAGCATTCCAATCAAAAAACTAAAATTGGAAGAATGGATTTAAAAAAAAATCCAATACTTGATGTCTACAAGTGACACACTTTAGATTCAAAGGTAGACACAGGTTGAAAGTTAAAGTATGGAAAAAGATATACCATGCAATAGCAACCAGAAGAGATTTTGAGTGGCTATAGTAGTATCAGACAAAATAGACATTAAGACAAAACTTATTACTGCAAAGATATTTTAGAATGATAAAATGTCAACCCATCAAGATGACATAATTATAAACATTATATATGTACCTAACAATAGAAAGCTGAAATCCATAAAGTAATAATGTACTTCAGGTCTTTTATTGACTGAATAATACCCATTTTATGAATACAATACATCTTGATTATTATATAACAAATAATTTTGAAAACATACTCAGTGAAGGAAACCAGACATAAAAGGCCACATATTGTATGATTCTATATATGTGAAATGTCCAGAATAGGAAATCCATAGGGATAGAAAATAAAGTCATGATAACAGGAGTTAGGGAAATGGGTTATGATTGCTAAGAAACCCTGCATAGGATTTCTTTATGAGGTGATAAAAATATCTTGGAATTAGATAGTGATGATAAGTGCACAGTCTTATAAATATAATTAAAAACATCACTAGATCATATACTTTAAAAGCCTGAGTGTATGGCATGTGAAGTATATAACAATTTTAAAATAATATTGTATTGCATATTTGAAAGTTCTTAAGACAATAGACCTGAAAAGTGCTCACCACAAGGAAAAATAATTCCTAATTGCGTATGGTGACAGATGTTAACTAAACTTACTATGGTGCTCATTCTACAAGCTATGCAAATATTAAATCATGATGTTATACATCTGAAACTAACTTAATGTTATCTGTCAATCAAATCTCAATTTAACAAAAGATAAAAGGAAAAATAAAAATTATAAATTTTAACTTATCAATATTTCACACACACACAAAACTAGGTTAGAAGTGAGTTAAGGTTTGACTGTAAATATAGTTGACACAGAGCCTTTGGTTTGTTTAGTGGAAAAAAAATTGAAAAGTAAAGTATCAAAATAATTCCATGTTTTTTGCAAAGTTTAATAATCATTTTCCTAGAAAATCTTTATTTTGATTTTGATATCTGTATTAATTTTTTAAATTGCTACCAAACAAATTATCACACACTTAGAGGCTTAAAAACAATACAAATCTCTTCTCTCACAGTTCCCACGTATCAAGAGTCTGGGCACTGGTCAGTTTGGATTTCTGCTGAGGACCTCATCAGGATAAATCAAGATGTCTGCTAGGGCATCAGTTCTTATTTGGGGTTCAGTGTCATTTTTCAAGTTAATTGGCTTTTGGAAGAATTCAATTCCTTGAGGTTGTAGGACCGAAGCTCTCAGCTCCTAGAAGTCATCCACCCTTCCTCATTATGTGGCCTTCTCCACAATATGGAAGTTTGCTTCTTCACAACTAACAGGAGACTATCTCTTGCTTCCTTTGATTCTGATTTTGAGACTCTCTTTTAATTAGCTGATCTAATTAGATCAGATCCATTCAAGATAACCTACCTTTAGATTAACTTAAAGTCAATTGATTGGGGACTTTAATCATATCTATAAAATCCATATATCATGTAACCATATCATGTAACCTAATCAAGGAAATAATTATTTTATCATGTTCATAAACCTAGCCCACACTAATGGGGAGAAAAATATACAGCACATTGGTCACTGGGTTTATGGAAGAATTCTACCTACCACAAGTAGGTTCTTCTATGAATGCCAACTAAGTAGGGCTCTTGCTAAGTAATGAGCATACTCAAGCATGATCATTGTTCGAACATCATTTGGGGAAAGACATGTTTAATCTACACACCAGCAGAGCCAGACTTTGCTTAAGCACAAGACCTAGCAATAGCTTCCAGACCTAACTGCCCATCAGAATAACCTCAAAATTCCTATGTTCCACCTCCCAGAAATTCTGATTCAATATGGCAGGTTTAGTTATGCCTACTCCGTGCCATCCTCTACACACAAACACACACACACACACACACACACACACACACACACACACACACACACATTTTTGAGAAGTTCCAGATATGCAGCAAGGTTGAGAACTATTACCTTAAGACTCTGCAAGCCACAATTAATTGAGAAGAATAAAAACAATACTAGGAGTAAATTCTGTGCTGGCTTGCTAAATAATTAAATTTATACACATACATAATTAGTTACAATATTTAATTTAGTCTCCAATGGCTCCTCACTTTTTATTCATGGGGAGAAAACTGTAGCATAGCAAAGAGCCTGTGGTTTAAATGTCAGGCATACTTGAATTCAAATCTCTACTCCACTTATAACTTGCTTATTATCTCCATAAATTACCTCAGATCTCAGTCTTGGGTTCCTCACTCATAAAGTGCAAGTATCGGTACCTTTTTCACTTACCTCTCATGATGCTTGTGAGAATAAAAGCAACTGGCAAACTTCCAAACACATGTTGCTGGAAGAAAGTCAGCCATAGCTTCAGCAACCTCCTTGGCAAGTGGACCGCCAGCAGCTCCTCGGGTCTGTCCTGTGAGTCTCCTGAAAGAATCACTCCTTCTGTCTCCATATTTTTGGGAAAGGGGGAGAGAACACCCCAGAAGCTCTGCTAGGAAGTCTGCCCCCTTTCTCTCCTGAGCCTTCAATTCTCACTCACTCTTCAGCATCCCTTTTGCGGAATGACTGACAGGGAAAGAAACGTTCATCAGTATACATTAAAAGTTGTCTGTGCCTCCCTGGTGGCGCAACGGGTTAAGTCTCAGCACTTTGAAGCTATCAGCAGCCACTGCAGCACAAGTTCCATCCCCGGCCATGGAGCTTCACACATGGCTCGGCAGCCCTCTCCTGTCCTGCCCACTGCTCCCCTCAGCAGTGTACTTCAGTCGATCTTCCTGTTCTGCTCCCCATTCTGTCTCTGGTAAGTTCTCCGAACACCCCCCCATGCCTCTCTGGCCTGCACCCCAGCTCTTATATACATAAATAAATAAATCTTTTTAAAATAAATAAATAAATGGATGAATGAATGAATGAATGAATGAATGAATAAATAAATGTTGTCTGTGGGTGGAGGGGAAATGTTCCTTAGAAATTTTTAATCACATAACACACACCCCTCATAATGCACTACTAACACATTGGGCATGCATGGCCAATTACAGGTTAAAAACCTTTCTTGCATCCACCAGGTTAACCATGATTAGTAACCCCTCAGGATCAATTCACTACCACTGGCTGCGCCTGCACCCTGTACGTGATGCTTCACTTCCCCCATCTGTGAGGGAGGTTAAGGAAGACAGGATATGTGGTGTGACATGAAATGAAAAGGAAAAGAAATATCGAATTCTGCACAAAGACAGAACCATTAACATTTGAGCATTTATTTTCCTCAAATTTGCAAATAATGGTAACTATTTTATTTAACTTAAAGGATTGTTCAGAGCATGAAGTGAAATAATCAATGTCAAATCTATTAGACTTCACATCATAATCTATTAGATTCATAATCTATTAGACACTAAATAGTCGGGTATTTTGAGGGCGACATCTCAAAGTGCATCAAACAAAATCAGGAGGGAATAATTCTTAGTCCCTCACACTTTCCCCATGTGTCATATTGTCCTCTTTTCATGGATTATGTAGGTGTTACCCACCCCACTAGACTAAAAGCTCCTTCAGAGCAGGAATTGTCTCTTTAGGATTTTGACTTTTACCCTAGTAAAAGGGAAATCAGGCAGTAGAGGCTTATATTTGTCTGTGACGATAGCCCGTGGCCTGACATATCACAGAGATGGAGGGGCCAGGAGAGCTGGGGATTTTATCCAGCTCCTTCTATATCTCCAGCACCTTAGTGCTGACTTAGTAGTGACTGGTACATTGTAAGCACTCAATAAACACTTGTTGAATCAATGAATAAGCAAATGTTTTCTGACTTAAATTTTAAAAAGCTAAAATTTGGCTTCACAGAGTGACACAGAGGCTATTTTCATCTCTGTGAGGGAAGTGTGCAAGATTGAATGTACAAGATCTGAGTCTTTGCAATGTGCTATCTTTGTGCCCTTCTCACACTCTTAGTATGGCCCTCCCTCACCCTTCCTGCTTCTTTACTTTTCTCTTAGCCCCTTCTCCCAGCGCATTTCATATTGTTCTATCACTGCTCAAAACCTTTACCTTGGACCCTGATCCAGGCCTCCTTTTTCATGTTCTCCAATTGCCTTCTCTCTCCAACTCCTTGTGTTCCCCACCTACCACCATAATTACTGCCTTGCTAGGTCACAGCAAAGTTGAGAAACCCTCCCCCAAATTTCCACAGTATTCTCATCCCTGCCACTTGTGCCTGGTCATTTACTACTTACTCTTCACATGATTATTTCAGCTGAGAAGTCCTAGGCTCCGGTCAGCAAGCTGGGAGCAGAGAACAGCAACAGTGTGGTCCCAAGAACAGTCAGAGGCCTGAGACCCGGAAGAACTCTTGTTGCGCTCCCAATCTGATGTCCAGCAGGCTTGAGGCCCAGTAAGAGTTGATTTTCATGTCAGGTCAGACAGAAGGTAAGGTCTTAATTCTGATGTCCCAGTCTGAAGGTAGTTAAGCAGGGGGAAATCTCTTATTCAAAGATGGATCAGTCTTTCTGATATATTCAGGTTTTCAATTAATTTCCTGAGGCCCACCCAGGAGAACAATCTGCCCTACTACTTTTTGATTCAAATATTAATCTCACCCCAAAACATACACACACTCCCAGAATAACATTTGACCAAGTATCTGCATACCAAATGGCCTAGTCAAGATGACATAAAATTAACCATCACAGATGCAAATGTGTCACCTTAGCAACTTATTAAGCCCTAAAATAAGCTTGCCTGAGGCACATACCTTTGTTTTGTATTGTAGAACTGAAGGGTGTCACCCCCAAAGCAGGTGCTCCGAAGAGGCAGTGGTTCTCCACACCCTGTCTCCACCATGTCTCTCTTCCCAAGCCTGAGCCCCAGAACTGGCTTGAGGCAGGACACTACCCTCCCTAGGCAGAGCTCCTTTAGGCCTGCAAGGAAGACTTGTGGGGAACCCAAAACTCTTTTTTTCTCCTTCTCTGCTTACTCCCCAAGCACCCTACAAATACTATTTTTCTTGCTAAAACACACCTTTCACCCTCATAATTTGCCATAAACACGTAGTGGCCATAATCAACATTTGGTCAATCAACAGTTGCACCATAATCAACATGTCATTCAATGTGTACCAAATAAACATCATTTATCAGTTAAGTTCTATTTCATGGTAAATACTGTGATCAAGTTGAAAGGCTTGGGGTGAATAAAATTCAAACTTGTGTTTGAATACCGGTGCCATCACTTGTCAGAAATCTGAACATGAACAAAACACCTAAGTTCATAACGCCTCAGTTTTCTGAATTATCTTTTCTTCTACTTTTCAGCGCGGTTGTGAAAGCAAAAGAAATATAGGTTGGGGCCTCCCTGGTAACTCAAGGGGTTAAGTCTGAGCCTATGAAGCTATCCACAGCCACTGCACCATGAGTTTGATCCAAGGCCAGGGAGCTTCCCAGGTGGCGCAGCAGACCTCTCCTGCCTCGCCTGCTGCTCCCCTCAGCAGTGTATTTCAGTCAATCTGCCTGTTCTGCTCCCCACTCTGTCTCTGGTGAATCCTCTCAGCCCCCACCTCTAGCCTACACCCCAACTCTTGTATGCATAAATAAATCTTTAACAAAAAAAAAAGAAATACAGGGGCCTCCCTGTTGGTGCAACAGCTAAGTCTCAGCCTGTGAAGCTGTCCACAGCCCCTGCAGTATGAGTTTGATCCCCAGCCAAGGAGCTTCCCACATGGCGCAGCAGACCTCTCCTGCCTCACCTGTTACTCCCCCCAGCAGTGTATTTCAGTAGATCTACCTGTTCTGCTCCCCATTCTGTCTCTGGTGAATCCTCTCACCACCCCACACCTCTGGCCTATACACCAACTCTTGTATGCATAAATAAATAAATCTTTAAAGAAATACAGGTTGATCTTGGTAGCAGAAGTACTCTGTAATGAAAAGGTGCTGTTCCAATATTATGTATTGTTAATCAGTTCCCAAACGTCACAATTTATTATTTCTACAAGCCTCCACTGATCACTTTTGAAAAACACTTTTTAAAAATGCCTCTGAAAGACAGGAGCCTCAAACAAACCAAGCTGCAAAGCCCCAGGAATCTAATAAGAAAGGGGGAAAGAAATATACCCAAACTTTGGCAAAAGCAGAAATCAAAGTGCAGAAATGACTGTGCAATCGCTGCAGCTAATAGGAAGAGCATTGCTTTGGAGGAGGCAGTTTGTTCACCATAGCAGGACAGAGGTACCGTGCTTTAAGAAAGGCCTTCATTTATCATAAAAATGATATCGGGTATCATGCAGACCAGCTGTGAGGCTCTCCAAGGGTGAAAGAGACAGGACAAATTGTGTCCAAGTGTCGAGGGAGAGGGGGCACAACGCCAGTGCAGCCGCATCGCCCATTGGGCAGCAGCCGCAAAACAGCCCCGGCTCAAATGCCAGCTAAACAAAGGTGGGATCGTGTCAGAAGGGTCTGTAATGGATGTTCTCGTGTACGCAAAAAGCTTTGGTGAATTATGAAAGACATTTATCAGACATTAGAAAAATTCCAACGTTGGAAAAAATTTACCATCATTTATCAGAGACTTGACGCTACAATGTATTTTTCATTATGTGATATGGAAACACATGTGCAATGAGTGGGTGGGTTTCTGGTTCAACACCAAACCCACACGATCCTACGAATTATTGGATTCAGCTGAATACAGGATAGTACGCTCCAGGTCATCAAGCATCTTAAAGCTAGAAACAAAAAACTCATTCCAAATGGTACTTAAACACAGCAATGATAACTGAAACCTCCCCTAGCAGATAGCTTAACCTTTGGTATCGCATTGCTATGAGGGCACTTGGCTTGAACATGGCCAAGTTAAATGTACCTCATGTTCAATGGTAAGCATAATAGACTCCACCTTATACTTTTTCTCTCAATCTAAACTCACTAAGCCTTTCCACTCTTCACTGCGTCTGCTTCTCCCTGGCCTGGGCAGTCCTTAATTGTATGTAACTGATCTCAATTTGTACCCTTGAACTGGTAAATCACAACATAATTTAAAAATATACCAGGGCTCTACATATCACAGTCTGTTTGATCCTCTGGCAGTCTTGGTGGGCAAGGTGAGTGGGTCAGGGGTGTCAGAAGAAACATTTTTAGTCTCCTCTTAGAGAGGAAGAAACCAAGTCAAAGAGCAGCTATTCCAAGGTCTCACGGCTGCTAAGTGTCAGGGCTGATGGCAGAGCTCAGGGTCCAGGACTCCCTCGTCAAGTGCTCCTCAAATATGGAAGGAACTTCTTGGTGCTTACGGCTGTGAGGCCCTGACAATGTGCTCCTCCGGGATATCTCGTAATTTCCTCTTCAGGAGCTCCTTAAGAATAGCATAAAGGCATATCCAGCTGGAACCATTTACACAAACTGTACAGCCTGGAGGCAGGGGATGGACTTAATGACCCTAGGCTAATCAATTCCTGCTCCCTAACACAAGGAGTGATTGCAAAGTAATGATCCACCAGCCCCAGACAAACATCACAGTTATACATTAAATGAAGTTTCTGATTCCTCATTCCATGATGAATGTATGGTTAATCCTGATTCCTGATCCATCATAAATTGCTCTTCTCTTCAGGGTCACTAAGTGACATTTGACTGTGAGTTGTAGAGGAAGTTGAGCGGGAGAGCTTCAGCTGGAGTGGGTGCGATATTGTAGGTATTGTAAGTGTTAGCATTAATCTGTAGCCATCTGTCTTTATTTTGCTAACCCACTCAATCGGACACCGTAAATGTTAACAGACATAAAAATGCTTTTCTTCAACATTAGTCACACATATCTTTTTGCTTCACCTTCTGAATATCAGACAGCCTTTGATTGTTGTGGACAATGCCACAATGATCCCCTGCTCCCTGAAGTGGTTCTGAGCAGTGATGCCATATAAGGCATTGTTCCAAAGCTGCAACCAACATCTTGGACTCCATTGCAAGGCTCCTGTACTTGGCAACAGATTTCTTCCCCTTTTACACGGAAAGATCCAGAATGCAACCTTTAGCTCATTCTCTAAGAATGTCAACTCAAGCTGGGATATGAAGAGCAAGCCAGTCACTTTTCATTCTTCCAAGCAGATTGTGATGGAGGCAGTTACACTTCTACCCCTGTCGCCCAGCATCCTGCACATCAAAACCAGACTAACCACTGTGTTCTTGCTACTGTCTATTATATGGAAAAGCCATGTATTTGGTGACTAGAATTAAAAAGTTCCAAACAAGAGTCTAAGAAATCTGCCATCTGTGGGCCACTGAAGGCTCTCTTTGAAGTCTTTATCACCCAGAGTTTACATTGGCAGCTTTTGAAAGGATTGAATAATCTTAGAAGTGTATTTTGCTGAGACTTTTTATCTGCATTGCAGTGGATACTATGGTGTCCTATCCAAATCCACCCTTTGGGACTGAGACACTCATTTCCTCAGTGACCAGTAATGTGACCACTTTACGGCTCTTAGATGAGTCCTTCTAGGACTTGACCTAAAGAACACCTCACCCAAGCCCAGGCCCCATCCCTTAAGGCCACCCACATCCCCTGACTGGTTGCTGCAGGGATATAAACACCCTGGTCCCTGCAGGACTAGCCTAGCTTCAGAAATTCCCAAAGGGCCCTGTATTAAGAGTCATAGGACTGTGAGATATTTATTGTCATGCATCAGTTTGACTTCTCCCTCCCTCCCCCAAAAGGCAGGGCACTACCCAACACCCTCTTCTGAGAGTCTGCTTCCTGAGGAACCCTGACTTACAATATGGATGTTTAAAGATAATGGGTTTATGAACAGAAATCAAATGTACAACAGTTGGTTGTCTTGTTTTTACTCGTCCTTTCAATATGACTAATAATTTTTGAGCTTTGGGCTAGAGGGAGCTTTCTTTCTAGAAAATGGTTTTCACAGGTGACAAGGAAACATTGTCAAGTCAGGTAAAGAATATATAAGCTTTACTCTTTCAAGCACAACTAATTTTACAGTATTAAACAGTATATCATTCTGAGTCAACTGCAATTCTGAATCAATTGAAATGCAGGTCCCTGTGTGGAAGAGGGTAAAGAGAAAGCTACTACTAACACTTATTCTTTGTCTGAGCTTCCTGTCTCCTCTGAAGGCCAGCCATGGGGAGTCCTATTTTTTCACCCTCCTCTTCATGTATTGGGGAACCAAATCCTTACCAGAGGGATCAGGTCTAATGATTTTTCTTAGTAGGAACAGAACCAGAAGGGAGTAAACACATCATGATTGAAAAACCCAAGAAGTGGCTCTGTGCTTTCTAATCTACTCACTGGCAGTTATATCTCAAACACCAGTTCTCTGTAAAAAGGTGCAAGATCAGAGTGCCAATATTCTCCTCCCTATGTTCCTTTATCCTGTACAAGTCTTCTTGCTTCTAGATATGTTATTCTTGCCTCTGATAGTTGTCTCCATTAATCTCAGGGATGTTATGAAAACCTAGAATGAGGCAACCCTCCTACCTTCCTGTGACTATGCAGACAGTTCTTTTCACAAACCTTTTCCTTTTGCAAAGCAGCAGCAGCAGCATCCCTGCCCACCTGTGACTACGCAGGTGACTTTCTTTCCCTTTCCCTAATAAACCTATCCTTTTAAAATATAAAAACATAAAGAAAAGAAAATCTAGAATGATTGAAATACAGAAGGTTTCAATTTATTAACTGGAAAATATTTATTTCCCATATAATACTTAAGAGGAAGGGAAGGCAATATGAAATCAAGATAATAGCCCTAAGTCCCACAACTTCCAAGTTATTGTGAATCATTTTATCACTTTGTCTCACAATACTCTCTGAGTTTATCTGGTTTCAAACATCAGTGGGAAGATATGAAGACTATAGGTCAATTCAAGAATGCTATCTTTTTGAAATCATTAGCTATATCAATGTTCTTACCTAGCGTGGGAAAGATACAAATAAAATTGTCATCCTTTAGCCAAAATACTTGTATATTTCTTTGGTGAGCACTGTATGTTACTTCACTTTTAGTAAATGACTTCTTAGCTATCGGTCTATAGTTTTAGACTGATAGCTGAAAGCTGAAGGCATCATACTTCCTGTTTTCATGATATGTTACAAAGCTGTAGTAATAAAAACAGTATGATACTAGCAAAAACATACAGGTACATAGAAAAATAGAAAACAATGGAGACCAGAAATGAACCCATACAGGTGTGGTCAACAAATATTTGACAAGGGAGCCAATAACACTCAGTAGGGAAAAGATAATCTCTAATATATGATTGTAAAAGAATGCAAGTAGAACCCTATCATACACCACTCACAAAAATTAAATTTGAAATGGATTCAAGACCTACATGTAACCTGAAACATCAAAATTCCTGGAAGAAAACATAAAGAAAAGCCTCATTATCACTGGTTTTGGCAATATTTTCTTGAATGTCACAAAAAAATTACAAACAACAAAGGCAAAACTCACAATTAGAACTACATCAATCTAAAAAGCTTCTATACAGCAAAAGAACCAATCAACAAAATGAAAAGGTAACCTATGGAATGGAAGAAAATATTGGTGACCTGTATATATAATAGGATATTATTAATCTTATGCACTTATTATATATCATATACTAAGTTGTATTTCATGTATAATAATGTAACTTATTATAATAAGTCAATATTCCAAATACACAAGGAACTCATACAACTCAGTAGCAAATAATAATAATAATAAACTGATTTAAAAATGGCAGAGCAACTGAATAGACATTATTTTTCCAAAGAAGATATACAAATGGCCAAGAGGAGCCTAGAAAGATGCTCAGTAACACTTAAGATCAGGGCAATACATATCTAAACCATAAGGAGTTATCACCTCATGCTTATGAGAACAACAGCTGTGAAAAAGACAAGAAATAACTATTGTTGGCAGGAGAGGAAAAACAGGAACCATTGTACACTGCTGGTGGTTGGTAGGGGCCAAGGATTAGAGGTAATGGGAAGATGGTAAAAGTTACAAACCCCCATTTGTAAGATGAATAAGCTCTGGGAGCTAACAAATATCATGCTGGCTAAAGTTACCAGTACTATATTATATTCTTGAAAGTAGAGAGTTGACTTTAAATGTACTTATCACCAAAAAATTAGCAGTTATGTGTGGCGATAGAAGAGTTAAATAACCTTGTTGTAGTGATCATTTTGCAATACATGCATGTATCAAGTCATTTCATTGTACACATTAAACTTACACAATGTTTTTTGCCATTTATGTCAATAAGCTGGAACTTTATAAAAAGCTGGGAAAAGTAACAGAAAGGGGACTGACATCTGAGAAGGTAATACTGTATGTCTTGATGGTCTCTATTTTTCAAAAGTGTTTATTAAAATATTTCTTTCAGTAATACAGCTTTTGCTATTATATAGCAACAAAGCATTTGAAAAAAACTTTTTGTCACTCTAAATAGAAAAATGATAAAGAAAAACTATATGAAGTTAGGACTTTATAGAAAGCAACTGTCTTTAAATGCTTTCTGCTCAGATGCTAACCGCTATTGCAAAGAACATTGAAAAGTTTATTCCCAAAGTTAGAATGGGCAGGATCTCAGCTGAGAAAGAGTTATATGAAGGGGACCAGATTCAAGCCAGTCCAGACTGAATGCCAGTGAAGATTTCTTTAGATGATGTCATGCTTGAATCCTGATATCCTTGTACAAAGAACTTGTGGTTGAAGTTTCTATAAACCAGACTGAACTGGAATTTCCTCCCATTCTATGAGTCTCATTCTCTGCCGCTTACACAGTATTTTTCAGGTTAGCTTGTTCAAATGCAGTAATGTTCTCTCCTGACATTGGACAAAAAGAGTGCTTTTTGTCACTCTCATTTGTACCTGGGTTCTTTAAATGATACCAGTCCATCATTCTCCGTGGGCCCAATTCATTCTTACTTGGAAATGACACACGAGTTAAGTGCTCAACAAAAGATCCAGAAAGACTCCATCCCATCTCAGTCATCTGACTGACTAAGCGCGGGCTCTCTCCACTTACATCCTGTCCGCAGATCTCCAGGCAGGAGGCATGTGACAAAAGAAGACAGAGACGCACCCTCCAGCCATGCAGCGAGGTGAGACACCTTTGAGGCCATGTGGCAGCTCTCCGCACGTCATACTCTTTTCCGCTAGCTTGTCGCTGACAACCAAATACGTGGGACAGTTTCAGATGATAGCAAGTCTGGTGGACGCAGGAAACCTGCTCCAGGAAACTAAAACTGCTCACTCTCTAAAAGCCTTCACCACGGAGGCAGGGACGGAGCATGCCTGAAGAGACGAGGAACGAGCTCTGGGTTTTGTTTTCAGACACCCTTTTAACTTAAATCCTGGAGCTATCAAGAGAGTGTGTTCATAAAAAGGCAGAAAAGCTGGTGAGGATTCCTAGAGCATGGCAAAAGTTGGCACATCTCCCAACTTGGCTGAGAAACAATGTCCTTTACACAAACTATTTTTAGATTTAAAGAAACCTTCTGAAAGAAGGAATTCATCATTTACCACCCCATTAAACCAAACCTTCAAATCTTGTAATTAACCAATAGTCTCTTCCAACTTGCTCCATTTGAAATATGCTTTTTTAAAAAAAATCACTAGTTTTTAAAAATAAATGTATATGTAAGACATCAAGGCAGAAATAAATACATAAGAATTACTTGGAAACAAAAAAAATTATAAAAACAGAAGATTGTTATTTTAAAATCATTGGCTCTTATTATTTTTGTTTACCTGAATCTTAGTCTCCAAGAGAACAAGAACCACATATTTTTTGCTCCCTGTTGTATCTCTCTTCCTTAGCACAGTGCCTGGAACATTATAACATTTGATGTAGATTTGCTACATTGAATTTAAATCTAAATCCAGGAACATTTATCAAGCACTGATTATATAAGGCATTTTGCAAATAGGTGATGACAAAAAGGAGAACAAAAACAAGCTTCCACCTTCTGGAAGAGAGGACTCCATCCAATCTGTCACCCCAGATTTCTGTGGCGATGGCTGCAAAGGCAAATACCTTCAGAGTGAGACAGAAATGTTAATATGTGGAAGTAGGCTACGAATTTTAAGGCAAAATCATGGAGCTCGTGAAAACTAGTTAGTGCAATGCTTGCTTAAAATTACAGTTATTCAGTTCCAGATATTTTGTAAACACTGTACTAAAACAAGTAGTTTTGTCAAATTCCTGGCAGATTATTCATCCGTGAAATAAGGATGAATAACAGGTAAGCCAAGGAATACAGTTCTGATACATGCTAATACATGGATAGACCATAAAAATATTAGCCTAAGTGAAATAAGCACAAAATAAATTAAGACACAAAAGAACAAATAGTATGTAATTCCATTTTACAAAATATCTAGAACAGGCCAATTTATAGAGACAGAAAGTAGATAAGAGGTTACCAAAGGCTGAGATGGGGGGACTGAACTGAAGTTACTGCTTAATTGCTTCTGTTTGGGATGAAGAAAAAGGTTTGGAAATAGACTGGGGATGGCTACACAACACTGTGAATGTAATTAATGCCATTGAATTGTATACTTAAAAATGGTAAAAATAAAAAATACATTTTATCAGTGTGTGTGTGTGTGTGTGTGTGTGTGTGTGTGTGTGTGTGTATTTGTATTAATTTCCCCTGATTCTCTCCTGGCTGACCATTTGAGACTCCTGAATCCTGGCACAAGTTTTTGTTTAATAATTGTTGACCAAATAAAATTCAGCGGAAATAACGCAATATTTCTCTTCATACAACTATTGGTCTTGCTATTTACTAATTATATAACCTTGGGTGGATTACTTAATCTCTTTACATCTCAGCTTCCTCACCAGTAATGTGGGGAAAATAATGGGAACTACCTCCCAAGATTACAATGAAGAGTGCATGAGTTAATCTTACACATGTAAAGGTCTTTCCAGAGTGGCTGCTACTAATATTTATTGACACAAAATAGGTTAATAAGAATTAGCTATTGGGCCTCCCTGGTGGCGCAGCGGTTAAGCGCTGCGCTGTTGAGCTGTCGGCAGAGGCGATGCGAGTTCAACGCCCAGCCAGGGAGAATCCCACATGGTGCGGCAGACCTCTCCTGCCTCGCCCGCTGCTCCCCTCAGCAGTGTATTTCTGATCTGCCTGTTCTGCTCCCCGCTCTGTCTCTGGGGAAGCCTCTCGCCACTCCACGCCTCTGGCTTGTACCCCAGCTGTATGTATAAATAAATAAATCTTTAAAAAAAAAAAGAATTAGCTATTACTTTATTATTAAGAAGATTAATACAATAATGATTTTCACTTTTGTTCCTAACTTGATGATTTGTTTACTTATTTAACAATGATTGTCCTCTTAAGACACATGAAGCTAGAGTTCGTAATGGTGTTTATAAACATCTATATTTAATTTAATGATGTTAGTGACTTACTGAAAATCCTTTAGTGACTCCCCATGGCTTTAATAAACCCCAAATTCCATACCACAGGCCTATCTTCACCTCTTCGTCCTTAGAGTAGACTATGGCCTGCCCATCATCCATTCTGTGCTCCCCAGAACCCTCAATTCTATTTATAATTGCTGTGCTTGCAGGGAAGCTAACACTTCCCTTGGTTCCAGCAGAAGATGACCTGTCATCTGTCTCCTTAATACCAGGCGTGATTCAAGGCAGGGCACGTGACCTCCACTGAACCAATCAGGATGCATCTCAGGCCTCTTATTTGGCATGCCATAACAAGTTTCTCAGCCTTCTTGATGGTGTGGAAGGCAGGTGTGAGGGCTGGAAATGCTGGACTTATTTCTCTACCTTAGGAGACACAAGTCAACATTTAGAGGATGATTAGAGCTGAGAAAACCAGAAAGGAATAGATAGCACTGGTGAAATGTGAATAGAGTAATCCCATCTCAGGATTTTTTGATTTACTAAATCAATAAATCTATTATGGCAACCAAAAAGTTTTAACTGGTCAAATAAATCTCATCTAGCTGCCCTGCTGCCAATCCCATCGCCCCATTTTCAGTCGAGTCAATTTGGTTTCTGCTTAGAACACTACTAAACTTCTGATCAAATTGTTCCCACCACTGTTTTCCCTTTCTGGATTATTTGCCCCTCTCACCCCTATCATTTTCCTACTCCACTTTCCCCGCTTACTCCTCATTCACCTACGACCAATCAGCTCAAACATTATTCTTTTTTTAAAAGATTTATTTATTTATGCATACAAGAGCTGGGGTGGAGGCCAGAAGTGTTGGGGGGTGAGAGTATTCACCAGAGACAGAGTGGGGAGCAGAACAAGTGGACTGACTGAAATACATGGCTGAGTGGAGCAAAGGGTGAGGCAAGAGAGGTCTGCTATGCCATGTGGGAAGCTCCCTGGCCGAGGATTGAACTCGTGGTGCAGTAGCTGCCAGTAGCTTCATAGTGCTGAGACTTAGCCCCTTGTGCCACCGGGGAGGCCCTCAAACATTATTTCTCCAAGAAAGTCTTCACAGATTCCTCAAGCTAGGTCAAGTTCTCCTATTATAGGTAACCATCACATCTTATATTTCTCTTTCATAAGACTTGTCACCATGATTATTAAACAATTGTCTATTTAGTGGATTGATGTCTATCTCCCGTATTTGTCTACCTTGTCTGTGGCTGCTATACCCCAGTGTCTAACGCAGAGGTTTGTCTATACAAATAAGAGTTAAAAATATTAGTTGAACTAGTTTTTAGTTGTCAGGGCTAATCATTAAGGTGCAAGACTCACACCAGCAAAAATAGAAACTCTTTATAAGCAAATTGGTTGAGGAAAAGAAGGGTTAAGAAAAGAACAAGTTGCTGCTCTCTGGCTGAATGACAACATTCAACAAATTTTGTTCGGGTGCCCATTCAAGACTGAGTTACAGAAGACATCACCCCCCACCACAAGTTCTTTGCTGGACTTGAATTTGGTGGATATAAAGAACACCATTGCCGTGAAGGATTCCAAGTCACATCTATTTTCCATTGCTTTGGTGCTTCATCCAAGCAGGAGCAAACCTAGTTAGCCTTTTGAAAAATCTGGCTTTGCCTGTGTCCTAAATATCAGGAAAAGCAGAGCACTCAAGTCCTCCTTTCTTGCACTCTCCTTTCATCTCTAAGACTTGGCAACAAACAGAAGAGTGTTGGCTGCCTCAAGGCCTATACTCTCCAGGTGTATAAAACATCATGTCAACCCCAGTCCACTGTCTACATTCAAGTTCTACTGTATCATCCAGCAGTAAGAGATGGTGAGGGCTGGGAAATGAGGCAGATTCTGGTGGAAATTTAGAATGAGTCAGAAACAAAAATCAACATTAGTTCCAAACCACACAGAACAGTGAGGGCCTTGGTGTCTGAATGGAGACAGAAATTGATCCACTCAAACCCCAGCTCTCCACTTATTACCTTTGTGACTTTGTGCCCATTACTTATGCTTGTAAGTCTCAGTTTCCTCATCTATAAATTGGGTTTAAACTGCCTTGTCTCATAGGATAAAATAAGATAAAATGCACAATAGAATGGCACGGGTCTGGCACTTAGGAAGCACTCCACACATTTTAGCTTTTATTATTTTTTAATCCATTGAGAGAAAGTTAACAGACTAGAGTGAGGATTTTTTTGTCCCCCAACTTTTGTTTTGCACTCAGCCTGCTTTATTCAATGATGACCTGTATTGACTCCATAAGCAGAAACTTCCTTGGAGATTTTAGCTGTATTTTCCCTTGGGCCCACTTTAGCCTGAAACAGCAACACAGAAGGTGAGACAGTTCAATGCCATTGCTTTACCTTGTGATAACAGAGTTGTTGACATGTCAGCCCTCTATGTCAAAACATTATGACAACTATAATAAGTAAAATAAATTTAAAACATTTATTGATTTTGAGTGTTATCATTTCCCTCTACTATCAGTGGCATATGATGTCAAATGTGATATATTTGAAGTATATTTTAAGCAAGATAATTAACGATTGAACATAAAAGTTGAGTATTTAACATATTTTATGATGCAGTTTGATGGGAAAAACTCCCCATATGTAGAGACTTAACAATAAAAACTCTGCCATGAGTGTAGTATACAAATCCAATGGCATCCTTCCTACTAAGGCACCCTGCCCATAAACACCACCTGAGGAAAGAGAGCAGAGCATGCTGCTGAAAACACTCACGTCACTCTGGTCAATGTCAGTACCCACCCACCATTGCCAGAAAGCTTGGGGGCACTGGGCCTTGGGTCATTTGCCCTTCATTTTATCCCAGCCCCACCGTCATGACCTGTCTCCTCTCAACCGATGGTTTCTTAGCTAAGGATAGAAACTGCACTGAGACAGAGATGTGCTCATCCAAGCCACCGGGCGCCTTTGGGGATGTCATCACATGGTGGTGAACAAAGGCTGTGACAGTGACAGAATCCAGGTGCTGCAGATGAAAGGCCCACAGCCCTGCTGCTGCAGACGGTGGCCTTGGGTACGCCAACAGTGAAGAGGCGGAGGAGGGGGAAGGGGAACAGAAGCTTCAATGACAATTAGAGATTTCCTGACAGGGCCTATGCTAAATGAGTTATAGAGGCAATTACCCTAAAAATTTCGAAGCGGCCATTTGCTCAGTAACCTAGCCCGACCTGACACCCAAGCAGAGATTGCCATAAGCAGGGAATTTATGGTGTTGGAAAGCCAGTTTAGCATAAATTACCTCAGGGAACAGATTTAAACTACTTGTGTTTTTAAAAATAATGCAACAACAACAAAATGAGTTTATGCAAACTCAGTACCAATTGCAGAACAGGGCCCTCTAAGTCTTTATCTCCAAAGACACGGCATCCCTTCTCTCCTGTTTGTTTTCTCTTGTTGGATGAAGATTCACAGCATTAATACATAATAACTGTATCTCACTCCATTACAGGTAGTTCAAGGCGGCCCGGCATAAGCGGTATGCATGGCTTTGTGTCTTCATCTTTAAAACCACCAAATCTCTTGGTCGCAGACATATGTTAGGTTTAATGCATCCCCTGCCATAAAAGTGTTGCTTAAGACTAATGAACAAACGAATGTTTGTTTAAACCTCTTTGTGAAAATCAAACAAGCTTTCAACAGCTATTCATATATTTATTGTCAGACGTGAATCATCACTTAGGTGCTTTGCCCTGAACTATTACCAGCTAATGCTCATAGTTTTGCAGCACTAATTCACTTGCTGTGGTTTTCGTTTGAGGTGTGTTTTTTTTCCCCCTTCCTTCCTTTCTGTCAGTGCCATCTCCAGAAAGTCTCTATATGCAAAGTCTCACATTGTCATTGGCAGAACTGACACCTGTGCCTCGCATAGCCATGGTGTCATCTGCAGAAGGGTCAGAGCCTCCAGGGACCGTCCAGCCAACTGATTTCACCCAGCCCCTGCCTGCTCGCCTGTGCCCAGGGACCCTCCCAAGCAACTGAGCACAAGCGGGGAGTGAGCCCTGCCCCTGCCCCCACCCCTCCTCACAAAGTAGCTGTTTTTTCAGACTCAGCAGCACCTGAAAAGCTCCCACAAGATTTACCCATTATATTAAATAACAGGTTTTAGAAGCTGGGAACTGTTATTCTAGTGTTGCTGGGTGTCATTAAGGTTGCACGTCTATGCTTGTTTAATTTTTCTTCTGCCATTAAGCAAACTAAATGCTTGGAGATTTTTTTTCTGTCTCAGTGGGGTCCACCCAGAATAGAAAAGAGAATAAGTGTTCCAGGGTTGTGTAACTGGGTTTTTTTTGTTGTTGTTGCTTTCATTATGAGGAAGGAATTAAAAATCCCTCCTAGTCAGTACTTAAAATATCAAAGTCATTGTTTAATGCCTTTGAGTCACTGTACAACTAATTCAATTGCACAGTGTAGTGCTGTTTCACGGTGTGTGAAACCCAGATAGTACATAGAAGTGATTGCAAAGTTGAATAAACACCAAATTAGTTTTAAAAGTCTGCAACTTCCTGGTGGAGTCTTTCAAACTAAACTTCACTATTGTCTGACAAAGTAGATGATCGCTAAAAGGTTGCATTACCTTCCACTGTGTTAACATGAGGCGGTGCCGCCTGACACTGTGGGACCTGGAGGAGAAGGCTGTCCTCTGAGAGGTGTGTCTGCCGACAACTCAATCTAGCCTGCCCACCTGTCACTCGGGAACATCACAGTGTGGTTTGATGTGGACAAAGAAGGTCGTGGCCAAATGAAAGATACCAGACAATTTTAAAAGTAGAGAAGTACTGTGATCTGAGTGTTAGAAAACTAAAATTAAGGTTCCTGCCCTGTCAATGCCTGACCAAGATACCACAGTCAAGCCACTTAACATTTCTGAGCCTTGTTCTCCTTATCTGAGTCCATAGGCAAAGGTTATTACTGACTAGCTACTATGTATGTTTCAGGTACTATTCTAAGGGTGGTAGGGTTGGGACACACATCAAGCAAAATGTGAAAGCCCAAGTCCACAATGATGTTGGGTGACTGTTATAAACAGTCATAAAAATCAAAGAAAAACCAATGTTTACCACTGGTGTAGGATGGGCCAAGCCTTGTGCTAAGGGCAAAAGATACAACTGCACAACAACCACACCACAGGCATCATCCTCAACCACCCACTCATTCAGTCAATGAATACTTTTGAGGACTTAATCAGCACAGGAAACAGGGGAAAAAAGTTAAATTCTGGTTTTATAAAGCTTTCCCTCTTCTCTAGGAAGATGAATAAGTGACTAAATGGCTTGTTCACTCACCTCTTGGAAGTCGGCGCAAATAGCCCTTTCTCAACCAGGCTGCAAGACCACCCTGTTTACAATTTCAGCCACCACTGAGTATCCATCCCCTTTGAACATGCTACAACTTATTTTACATATCATCTTGACTGGACCACAAGGTAGGCAGCCATTTGATGAGACATTATTCTGGGTGGGAGGCTGTTGAGGAATGAGATTAGCACTTGAATCTGAAGACTGAGTAAAGCAGATTGCCCTCCCTGTTGTGGTGAGCCTCATTCAGTCAGTTGAAGGCCTGCATAAGAGGGTTGACCCTCCCAAGGGTAAGGGAGGAGTAGCAATTGGGACATCAGCTTTTGAGTACCTTCAGACTAGAACTAAAGCACCAGCTTTTCTTGCATTTTGAGTCTAAGAGTTTTCACATTGGAACATATCACTTAAGCTCTCCTGGTTCTCAGGCCTTCAAAACTTAGACAAAAACTACATTGTCAGTCCTCCCTGGGTCTCCAATTTGCCAACTGAAGTCCTTGAGGATTCTCAGCCTTCGAATCACACGAGCCAATGCCTTATTTTTTATACACACATGCACACACACACTCACACACACACACACATCCTGCTGGTCTATTTCTCTAGAAAACCTAGTATGACTAATATGTCTGCTCTAATCTTTTCTTCGTCATACATAACTTTCCAACATATCAAATTATATCTAATTATATAAAATAATTTATTATATTTTTAGCTTATTATTTATTTCCTCCATCAGAATGTAAGCTTCCTGGTGATGTAGCAGTTAAGTCTCAGTGCTCTCATGCTATCACCACTGAGACCTGAGTTCAATCCCCGGCCAGGGAGCTGACCCACATGGTGCAGCAGACCTCTCCTGTCTTGATTGCTGCTCCTCTTAGCAGTATATTTCAGTAGATCTGCCTGCTCTGCTCTCCACTCTGTCTTTGGTGAATCCTCTCACCCCCTGCACATCTGGCCTACCCCAGTTCTTCTATGCATAAATAAATAAATAAATATTTTTTTAAATAATAAAATTCAGAACAACCATATGAACAACAAAACTCAGGACTAACATACTATTTTTGTTCACATTTTACTGATGAGGAGACTGAGGCAGAGCATTAAGACATCTTCCTACAGTCACAGAAAGTACAGCTTTTACAACCAGGAATCATAACAAGGTGTGGATAACAATGAGGCTTTTTATTTTTTTTTATTTTTTAATTGTATAATTTTTATTGCGGTAACATTGATTTACAACACGATATATGATTTAGGAGTGCAAATTCACACCTCTTCTCATGTATTTTACAGCAACTTGTTTTTTAAACACCTGCATATTGAACAAATAATTACAACAAATAAGTTATTAAATAATTACAGGTAAGCAAAGTATTTTCAAGAGGTACAAAGTGCTACTGAAGCATAAAATGAGGATTAGAAAAATAATTACCTCACACAGAATTATTGTAAGGATTAAATAATGTTAGTTGAAATGCTAGTATACTAAAAGAACCTTTAAAAATGCTCAGCACTGTCAACCCACGTGCGGAAAATACGCCCTTCAGTGGGCATTCGTCATCTTGAATCTCCAACATTTCCAGAGCAATCTCCTTAAAAGTTCAGGAGCTCCCTATATGTTCTTTGAGGTACTTATATAGACTATTGGGTTTGAAATTTTAAAAATCTATAATTTCCAACTGCAACCCAAAGCAAGAGTCCCACTCAGACTGACTCCATAAACTATAAAGGAAATTGACGCTGAGTTGCCCCAGATATTAGCAGGTTCACCAGTGAGGGATGGAAGCTTTCAGATTCAGAATCAAGGAGGAGGTCCTAGAAGGAAAGAAAGAGTCCACTAGGCAAAGTGGAATGGACCCTGGAGCAATAAATCAAACCTTACCTGCTTTCTCAGAAGGAGCATTCAGGATCAGCTACTTTAGCACATCAGTAAAAATAAATATTACTGTTAAGAAAATCCTTGATATCTTAATGTAGCAGTGGAAAAACACAGTTAAGAATATGCCAGTTGGGCTAAGTTAAAATAGTGAAGACAGGGGGCCTCCCTGGTGGCACAGAGAGTTTGACGCCGGGCCGGGGAGATTCCCACATGGCGCAGCAGACCTCTCCGGCCGCACCTGCTCCTCCCACTCAGCAGTGTATTTCCATCGATCTGCCTGTTCTGCTCCCCACTCTGTCTCTGGTGAACCCTCTCGCCGACCCACGCCTCTGGCCTGTATCCCAGCTTGTATGCATACATAAATAAATCTTTTAAAAAATAAAATATATAAAATAAAAAAATAAAGTAGTAAAGACAGGATCTCTTGATAGCGTTGCTCCAGACTTTCCAGTTTTAAACTTTTGGATTTACAGAGATCTGATCGGACATCCACTGATGAAAATTCAAAATGACAAGATCCTGTAGAAGGAGATCATCCACCCACACAAGCCAACTGCTATGGGTAGGGCAAGGGGCAAAAATCAGCTAAGAGATCTGTGTTTTCAGCATTGAAATGAACATTAGAGGTAGTTCTCCTCCCAAGACTGCCTGCCTGTGACTGTGCAGGCGTTTCTTTTTGCAAACCTGTCCCCTTCAGGGGCTGCTCGTTCTGCCCTCTTGTTTCTGTGTAAGCACTCTTTCCTTCCCTTTCCATTTTCTTATATAATAAACCTGCCCCTTTGGATAAAACAAACAAACAAAAAACGAACATTAGATTGGGGTCCAAAAACAGAGTTTAAGTTCAAGTGTTACTAATGATGTTGTGTAGTCCCAAGCAACATCCCCAAGTCTCAGTTTCCTTATCTATGAAATAATGATAAAAATACTTGATGGACAAAGTTGCATGGGAATTAAGTTAGAAGAAGCATACTCTGTATATCCTGGAACATTTTATATAAATAGGGGCTTTGTTTGTATTTGAGAAATTGGAGAAAAGAACACACTGAACTGTTAACTTTCTCCCATCTCACTGCCTGAAGCAACTCTGAAGTTACTTCTGGTACTTTGCACACTGTTTATTCTGTTTTCTTCCCTTGTCATTTGTATCTTTTCCTTACTAAGTTTGGGTTCTCCTAAAAGTAAACTTTAATACAAGAATAGGTACCAGGAATTTACTGGGAAGGTGCCCCTAGGAGTGGAAGGAACAGGGAGGGGGGCCTGGGATGAGGAAGGTTGTTTAACCTGAGTCACTGCTGTGGCCAGAGGAACTCACTTCTGCAGGGTTTCCTGAGAGAGACCCAGAATACCTCCCACAAGATGGAAGGTAGAACACTAATCCACATGAACTGAAGAGTATGAAAAAAAATTTAGTACTTGCCCTTGAGAAAACTTTACTCTGAGTGAAAATGAAAACAAGAAATGCTTATGGCCTATTTATTGTACCAAAGGGAATTAAATTTTATTGAGTGCCAAACATGAGCTAGGCACTCTACTAGGCGATTTATATAAATTATCTTATTTCATTACAGCAACAAGAGCTGCTGTATATTGCCTTCTACCATTTAACTCAGTTCTTCAAATACATGATCTCACCAATTCTTATAAGGATTAAAAAAGGATTTTTATCTCCACCTAAGAGAAGAGGGAAAACTGAGATTTAGAGAAAAGAAATAACTTGCCCTAGGTCACACCACCAATAAATAGCAGATCTTTCTGACTCCATAGCTTGTCCTGTAAACCAACAAGTGTCTAGAAAATGCAGAGCAATATACATTTGAGTAAGGCATATGTGACACAGAAGTGCAAACCTATAAGGATTCAGAGATGGGAAAGATTGCTGAGGAATAGGCTGAATTTTAACAAAAATTCATTAAGAAGGTAAATTTTGGTTAAGTGTTATAAAAGTTTTAAAAAGGTGAAAGAGGAGAAAGTGAGGAGGAGAAAAGGGATGAGACTCTAGGCCAAGGAGACAACCAAAAAGAAAGGCATGCAGTTGGGGTACTTTGCTTCACGCAGCCAGAATCCTTTGCAACAAAGCTCTCCCCTCAAGTTATCTTTCATAAAAGTAGTGTGTCATAGAATTATGGAACATGAAAGATAGGATTTAGAACACAATCTTGGTCAAACAAAAAAAATGAGGGAAAAAGTCAAACAACAACAAAATCCAAATTGTGGTGATGATTCTGAGGCCCTTGAACCATGCAAACGCTTAATTTTTCAAAGTGTATTTGGAAAGACATATATTCAGTTTGTGCAGCCTGACAACAGTGGAATGCTAATAACATTTAATTTCCTTGACTTCTAACCTTCTTAACCTGCTGTGCTGCTGGAATGGCACTGTAAATCAAAATATGCCGAAGTGTATGGGGAACATGTGTATTGAGTCATACCAAACTGCCTGGTGATTTTTAAAAACACCACTCCCAATAGTATTTAGGCTGTTTTTATTTTTCATAGGTCCTTCTCACTCATGCTGCAATTGAATAGTCCAGGCATCAAAACAATATACGATAAAGCAGAAAGTAGAAAAGAAACTCAAAAAATGAAGAGAGAGGCCAAAATATCCCTGACAGTCCCCCGCACCCCAACTGTTCTAAATGTTCTTCCATTTTCAATAAAAAAAAAAATTGGAATATTGCCTTAGGTCTACTAAATCATTAGCAAATTAAGAACCTGTTTTTAATAACATTTAACTTGTAAATAATGCATTAATTAACTAGCCTGAATGTTAACTTGAGCATTCGAAACTCTGCTACTAAATTTGTAATGAAAGAAATGTGCTGTAACAGTAGGCTATATGGTGAATATAACAGATTAAATATGACAGTTGATATTTGTGAAAATGGGGTTATAATTAGAGGACACCTGCAGCTGTTTTCCAACCAAAACAACAGAAATTAAACATGCATAGAGCGTGTGCTTGTGTGTCACATTTTCTGTTAGAGTGTTTCTTTTGTTCTCCTGGTTTCTCCCCCTATCTTTTTGTTAGGTCTTATGTTTAAGCAACAAGTGGCTGTTCATGCATATACTTTACTGCAGCTCTAAGTGATATATACTGGGAAGGAAAGTAAAATAGAATATTTTTCTTCCCCTAAGAGTGAAGGCATACTAAAAAACATGACTGAAGATGCAGCATATTTATAACATTCAGAATTAGAGGAAGTCAAGTAAGAAAGAACCAGCAGCCTTGTCTGTCTTACTTGCCTTGCCTGCAACTAACTAGTAGCATTTCTGAGAAGGTAATTTGAAGAATAAAGCATACTGCAATTCATATATTATTAAGAATGTATATGGTGGAGATTGGGGTAAGAAGTTGCTGCAAGTGGGAATTAAACTGATTAGCTGCAATGGCTCAAATTAACCAAGTATTGCAATTCATTAATTCAGTCTTTCATTCATTCAACAAACACAGATAAGTACCTTCTCCTGCCTGTACTAAACTAGGTCCTGAAAAATGCAGGCAAATGAAAAGAGAGGACAAGGAAAGGAAAAACCTTGTTCTAATGGAAAATCATGGCCCAGTCTGTCTAATGCAACAGTGAAGTTATGTAAGATAAAGACAGAAAAGCTTCCATAGAATGTGTCAATCAAAGGTCATTAGTGACCCTGGCAAAAATAGTTTTAGTGAAGTGTTGGGGACAGAAACCAGATTCAGTGTGTTATACAATGAATAAAATAAAAATGTGGAGAAAGTGAGTGTAGACTGCTCTTTTCAGAAGTCTCACCATGAAAGAGTAGGGAGGGAAGAAAGAAAGAAGGGGCGGTAGAGGAAGACAGAGAGAGAGAGAGAGAGAGGAAAGGGAGGGAGAGGGAAGGAAGAGTAAGTGAACAGTTTCCCAAAATCCCTATGAGGTGCACATGCCCATTAGCAAGCATGACCGCTGTGCACAGAGAATCTCGATGCATTAACATGTATGTGAGCTTCTTATTTTCATGTACTTTTTTCTACCAGACATTCTCTGCCAAATTAAAATTCTCATTTAATATGTTAATGAATCTTCATTATACAAAGAATCATATTAAAGCTTGGATACACATTCAACTCTAAACATATTATCAATGAATTGTATGCACATAGTCATTAATCTGCATTTTTCTGTGTGAGAATTTTCACAATTTAGTGTCTCATTCTTGTTGGGTTAGATTGAACCATATAAAACCGCAGCCCTCGTGAGTCAAAAACAGCTAAATTTTGTGTGTTTCAGGCCAGTGGGAGACAGAGGACTAGGCAGATCATAGCATTTCAATACAATTTTGAATGAGATATAAGGTGGAAAGAAAAAGCAAACAAGAAAGCTGGGACAAAGAGTATTGAGTGAGAAAAAAATAGTAATCTTTTTGTCTGAGTTAGGTGTGTATTCCCAGGGGAAATAATTTTTGAGCATGTAGCTTGATAGTAATAATAACACTTTTAAGGAGTATGGATGGCTCAGGGGATCAATTGGGTTTTAGGGAGTGGGGTTTTTACCTGCAATCTGTCCAATTTAGTCAGACTAACTTGCAATTTTACACAGTTAAACATCTTACAGATCTGAGACCAACAGACCAAAGAAAAACACACAATTGAGTGTGTGGGTAACTCTCGGCAAACCTTTTATCCCCATTGTAATGTGACTGCTCCATCTTTAAGATGAGGACATGGGTTACCTGCACAGTCTCCATCCCATGAGAGAAGTCCAGAATTTTAAGTCATAGTTAAGACAGTCCTGGTGCAGTCAGTAGGGGAAAGTAATTTTTCCAACTGCCTACACTAAAAATAAACCTAAGGTAGTCTCAGGGGACCACTATCCATCCCCTTCACGGACACTAAATTCACCGTAGTGGGAGGTGAAGATGGACTGGGGAGAAAAAAATACTAAAAATCTTAAAGAGAGAAAAACACCCTAATGAGGGCACCCGTGGTGAGCTGATGGGAAAGAAGCTGCACTGGGAATGCTTTACCTGAGTGTTTTCTCCAGAGCAGGGTCATTGGACAAATCTATGAGGAGAAAGTCCCACAGCAGAGCTCAATTTGGGCTCCAGCTAAGTTCTTGGAATGTCCTTTGTCAGCTGTCAGAATCACATATTCATAAACAAAGAGAAAAGGCTCACTTAAATGAAACAAAAGAACAAATAGCAGCAAACTCTGATTCCTTCTGTGTTAACAGAGAAAACATGGAAACGTTTAAGCCAACACACCAGTCATCCTTGTCGCCTTGATACTTCATGACTGGTCTGGAGTTTCTCATCCCTGTGAGGCCGCGGCCAGACAATCACTCAGAACCACCCAGTGCTTCATGCAGGGCACCATAGTTGGCATGAGAAGTCTTGAGTCAGAGGCCTTAGTTACACAGTGTCTTGGAGAAATAACCCAGCTCTTTCTCAAGTTATAAAATTCCTCCTCCTAGACAAGAAATACATATGATTTCTCTACCATATCTGGATTTTATTTCACTGAGCTGCAGGCAGAATTCCCCCCTCTATTATATTTATATTATCATAAAATTGGTCATGGCACTTAAGAAGTTCTCAAAAGATAGATCTGGAGGAAGGCCTCTCTTCCAGTTTATAAGATGTATTTTGTAAAACTCAGCATAGTTGCTTTTAATATTTTAATACAATATCTATAATGTATGTGATGAAATACCTAACCTGCCTCCTTAAAGGTAAGCTATGTCCTCAATTCTAAAGCTAAATAATCTAATCCACAGGACAAGAAATAAAATTGCACCCAGAAATTCATACCAAGTATCTAATCACCCTGAGGTTGCTCCTGGGGGCAAAATGTGATTGTGCTTGGAAAGAAGTAATTTGACCCACTATGTTGCTTTAGGAGGATTTCTCCTGCCACACATGGAAAAGGTTGTGACTAATGATATGATTACTGCAAATTATTTGCTCCTCCCCCAAAGAAACTTATACTTCCCCATCACACTGACACGACGCTTGGCCACATGATCTGCTTTGTCGAATGAAATTTGAACAAAAGTGACAAATGCCATGTCAGTGCAGAAGTTTTGAGGACCATCTTGTGGTTCCATCAGTGTTCCTTTTCCTCTGCCCAGGGAGAGAAAGACCTAAATAGCATGACCTAAATATGAACTCTTCTTGCAGCCTCAATTCCAGAATGAAAAAATGTGGAACAGAGTTGCAACTCATCTACAACCAATATGCAAGAGAGAAAAATACTCATTGTAAACCACTGAGAACTGAGGATAGTTGCCAGAAAATAACACAGAAAAAGTTGACCAATACCAAAGCAAAACAAGTCCATCAGGTATCAGAAGTGGTTCTGCTCCCTGAAATCCATATATGACCAATCTAGCTGCAACTTGAATTGGACAGCTAATAGGCATGGCATAGTAACACTAAACTAATAGCCCCACCACCTTCAAAACATTCTTTTGACATTTTAGCTTATTTCAGCAATGGACAACTTTGAGTTTAAGTTAAACCCCTTGAAATTTCCTTGAGTCCTCTTTTCTCTTAACCCACATCCTAACCAAACAGAAATTCAGTTTGTTCTACCTTCAACATATAGCCAAACTCTCATCGCTTCTCATTACTACTACTGCTACCTTTCTAGTCTAAGTCACTGTCATCTCTTATCTGGATTAGTGCCAATGCCTCATAATTGCTCTCCTTTTTCTGCCCTTACTCTTTCAGTCTGTTCTCTACATAGCAAGCAGGGTGTTTCATTAAAACATGCCAGATGGCACTCTTTGTTCAACCTCTTCCCAAAGTCTTTCCTCAGAGCTTCCTTCCTACTATCTTCCACTCCATTCACACAATGCCAACTCTGCTGCCTTCCTTGCTCTTCTTTGAACATATCAGGTATACTTTAATCAGCACCTCTGCACTTGTTCCCTTGGCCTGAAATGCTCTTCTGTGATTTTCATTTTCTTCATGAAATGAGATGCAAAGTCAGCACAATTCATTTGCTTAATTTCTTCAGATCTTTATTCAGTGGGGTCTCTGAGGTTGCAGATGACACCCTACATAGTTAACTCTTCTTCTCCACTTTGTGCTCCTGCTAAGCATTTTTTTAACATGATATAATTTGCATGC
Source organism: Scalopus aquaticus (assembly GCA_004024925.1). Lineage (NCBI taxonomy): Eukaryota > Metazoa > Chordata > Mammalia > Eulipotyphla > Talpidae > Scalopus > Scalopus aquaticus. The sequence continues at coordinate 111,654 of PVIJ01001425.1, forward strand.
TAAATCTCTTTATTGCCTGTATCTCCCAACCTAAATGTAAGCTTCAGGCAGCAGGGACTTTTTGCTAACTACCGCACCCTAAATACCTCGAAAAGGCCTGGCATCCAAGAGGTTTGACCAACATTTGTTGAAGGAATAAATGAAACTTATTTTTTTGCAAATTACTTTCTTAATGTGTGGGCTCAGTACTATAATTTTTTTAATCTCAATTCCTCTCCTGATCTTATTGCCTTGCCTCTTCTCATGTGACTTTTTATTAACTAATTTTTTATTACATCATTGTAGTCCCTGTAGCTCTCCTACTACCATATCACCCATGAACCATCATCATAGTCCCTGTATTCAACCCTCACTTGTTTTGTGCCCCTCTTGGATCTTTTTACCTGTCAGTCTCTAAGTCATTCTACTACTTATAATTTTCCAGGTTAAAATTCCATCCTCCTTCTCTTTTTCTTTTATCCATCATCTAAAAGTATCATGCAGTCTGCATCTTCACTTCCCTGACAGGTGGATTCATACACACATATTTTCATCCCCTTTTCCTGGAGTGATGAGAGAATATTAAGGTTGAGGTGGGCTTGAAAGTGAATCCAGATGCAACCCCACACCTGACACAAAAGGGAAACTTTGGTGTCGAGGGAAGAAGCTTTCCTCGGTGGCATGTCTGTCTTAGAATTAATAACATAACATGCCAGGCACCCTGCTTTTCAGTCCACCTGCCTCCCACGGTACCAATGACCTCATATTCCTTTCAGCTCCTGTAACTAAAACTAGCTTGTGTTAATTCTTCTGCTTTGTCATTTTTTTCTCTCCTCTTAGTTATATCATTTTGATTTCTTCATAAATCTGTGTTTATCTCATTTTGCAAGAATATTTGTATAAAATATAAGGGTAAGATTTCCATAGAATTTAAACAAAACCCCTACAGACACTACTAAAGTTTTCATTAGATTCTTTTAAGATATATTATGTATAAATATGCAAAGGATGTGCTAGAATTTAAGCTCCAGAACAAAAATGTCTCAGAAAACATGATTAAGATGTTAATAATGGCAGCTACCTCAAAGGGGCGTTGCAAAGATTCAGTGAGAAAGTGTACATTGCCTGGCACACAAGAAAGACAGAGAAAATCTGTGCATAAGAAGGCATCGTGTGTGTGAAGTGTTGTGTGTGTACCAGAGTTCCTATGTGGCCCTGTTAATTCTACATAAAACTGAGACCCAATTTTCTCTCTTAGTTGAAAAGTGTGGTGAATTTGTAATGGTCCAATTAGTTATAATAATTTATTATTCTACTTCCTAGAGCACTTTAGAGAGTGCTTTTTGAATACTGATATTTTTAATGGGCACACATCCCTTTGAGCTAGCAGGTGCCAAGAGTTATCATCATCTCCACTGTGTCCATAATGGAAACTGAAACCCAAAGATTATCTACTTCAGCTCAAACATAGTCAAGCAATGGGAGAACAGGAATCAGAACCTCAAATATCTAATACCTAATCCAGTTAGTCTGTTGAATCAGACAGCCCTGTAAATACAAGTAATTCAAGGTGAGAAGCTAAACATTATTGTTATACACTACTGGAATTTTTTGACATTTTCTCGTGGAGAAGCTGGGTTTATTTGCCATGCCCCTGAATCCAGGTATGTTATGTGGCTGTTCGAGCAACAGAATATAGCAGAAGTACAGTGAGACCAAGTTCTAGCCCTAGACCTCAAGAAGCCAGCAACCTCTACCCTTTCTCTCCTAGAAAGCTCTCTCTTGGAATCCTGGGTTCTCATGTAGGAAGCACTACTACCCTGGAGTCACTAGGTAGAAAGGTCATGTGTAGACATCCCAGTCAATGGTCAGGCCAAGCCTCACCTTCTAGTCAAAACTGTCACGGCAGCGGTCATGTGAGTGAACCCCACCTGAACCTCCAGACTCTTCATCAGCTATCAACCCCAAAATAGCCTCACTCAGTACAATATAGAGCAGAATTACTACTGAGTTGAGCCATGTCTGAATTCCTAAGCTATCAAATCCTGATATATAAAAATGGTTATTTTCAGTTACTAAGTTTAGGAGTAATTTTTTTTATGCAGCAATGGATTGTGTGAACTGAAATTGATACCGAGAAGTGTAGTGTTGTCATAACAAAGACTGAAAACATGTGGTAGTAGCTTTGGAACCAGACAGTGTGCAGAAGTTAGAAAGACTTTGAAGACACAGTCAATGAAAGCTGGAAAGACCCAAAGGAGACTGTTGGTGAATATCAGAAGATAGAACTGTAAATACTATTGGAAGCTGGAGAAAAAGTGACCCTGGTTGTGAAGTGGCAGAAATTTTGGCAATACTATCACCTGTAATAATGTACACAATAGAAAACAGACCTAATGAATTTATTAGTTAGACTGGATTTGGATTTTCTGGATTTGTTCTTGGCATTTATGATGCAATAGGGGTTAAAGAAAGATAAGGTTAAAGAGATTGAATGTTTAATTGTTGTAATTAAATTATTATTTATATTATTTTATTATCTTACCACATAATCCCAAGGAAGCAGAAATGAGACCTAATGTAAGAATGCCAACCTGTGGCCAGCAAGATTTCAGAAGTGCCGGAGATGAGGAGCAGCTTGGTACTTTCCATTCTCTCCATATTTGGATTGGGAAGCCTATTGCGTTTATCTTATTTTGGCCTCTACATTGTATGTTTGGATTGGGGTGGCAGGCAGAAATCTTGTTCCTTTAGTGCCAGGTTTTCAGATTGAGGAGACCCATGCTCAATGAAGCACATCTGAAAAGTCTCATCTAAACCTTTGAATGACAAGATTCTGGATCTTGAGTCCAGTCCTGGTGTTGACTGGGTCCTAACATGGTCATGGCATGAGAATTTTGGAATTCTTCTAAGAATATGAATATATTTGCATATAATGAAGGAATGTGAATAATCAATGATGAAAAACAGACTATGGCAGATTAAAGATTGCCACAATCTCTACTACCAGTTCCACTGAGAGATAAGCTGTGAATTCCCCTTCCTAAAATCTCGGTGGGCTTTATGATTTACTTTGATCAACAGAATATGGCAGAAGTGATGCCAGGCCAGCAGTTGAAGACAGGACTTGCAGTACTGACAACCATCTCTTGGAGCACCGTCACTAGGAGACCCTAGTTCCCTGATACCATTTGGAGGGACTATGTAAGTTTTCTAGTTGTGTTACAGCCAAGATATGTCATCCAGCCAAGACTAAATTTGTGAATAAAACCATCTTAGAATCTCCAGAACAGTTCATCTGCCAACTGAGTATTCCAAGTGAGCTCAGTTAACTCCGTATGAAACAAAGGAATCACCCAGCTGAGGCCTATTCAAACTAGTAACCCAGAAAATAGTGAGCTACTATCTTTAGCCACAGAGTTTGGGGATAAATTTTTCATAGAGATAATCGGGACCCTAAGTATACATACATTTGAGTAAATTCAGGTAGACATACTTTCATAATGGATTGTGCCCTAAAGAGGTGATAGGTTGACTTTTTGTAAAGGTAATTACATTTCAAATGTGCTAATGATGCTTTGTATTTTACTTATCCATAAAGCATGAGGATAATAGTCACTACCCCACTTAGTTTACAGGAATATTGAAAGGAACAAATTAGATAATGTATGTGAAAGACTTCGGCAAAGCCTTTCCCACTAAGCAAATGTAAGACGTTATTATTACTTTTCAAGAAATATTTGAATAAAGTGAAGGGTTCTACTGCAATTCAAATAATCACACAGTTTTTTTTTTATCAGTCTTATAAGTTCAGCTCATCACCTATCTGATTTTTTCCATACACCCAGATATTTAAAGGCATGTAAAATTTCTCTTATAAATGTAGACTTTATCCACTGCAGAACTAAAACAGTACTTGTTAATAAAAGTGTAAAGATACATTTTAGCACAATGCTGACATGTAGTGGATATATTTTACCTCAGATAAGTAAAGCACTACTGGTATTAGTTTATTCGATCAGGCGTGCAACTCTTGGTTGAAGTGGGAGGATACAGGAAATAGCTAGTTTGAGATAGAAACTCTCACCGTGGACTGTGGTTCGGCCTTATCTTGGCACTTGATGAGAAGCACAGAGCATAAAGGAGGGGAATAAAGGAGTGTTAAAATACTTTCTGCTGTGACAGAGAGCAAAGTGTTATAGAGACTAGAAGTAGAGCAGTGCACTGCTTCTGCTGGGAGAGCAGGAACTATGGAAAATTTGTCAAACTTCAGGTTACTGAACAAAAATATAGTGAATGAAATTTCATGCTTTTTATAACAGTTCTTCTCCTGCAAAAAGCTAAAGTATATAAAGATGGTCTTTAAAAGGTCATTCCTTAGATTTAGTAGCAAAAGGAAAGCTAAAAGCAGGTAAACATGCATGCACCTGATGCAATTATCCCTTGGTATCACTAGCCCCATCTGCTTCTACACTTTAAAACCTTTCATTTGAATGGACGGTACACAATGAATGGCCCAATATCTCTGCTATTACCTCACAGTGATCTGCTCTTCACTGCCTTCCTCTATCAATGCCTATTTAGTGCTGGGCTCTGTTCTGCTGCAATCAGAGCTCCACAAATCTGGGCCACATCTCCATAAGCACACTTGCCAAGTGCATCACAACTAGGATGAAAAAAATATTGTTCATAGGTTGGTCCACCTTCCCCTTCAAACTATGGAGATCAGCAGTTGGAAGACCAGGCTTGCTGGGGTCTACTCCCTGTTAAACATAAAATCCACACTAGCCAGAGAATCCTTAACGAAGTAATCAACTTTTGCTTCTATTGCCTTTCAGCAAACACCTTTACTACAATAGCTCCATAGATTAAGGGAAAGTGCTAAAAGTGCTAAAATCTTCCAAAACATGATCAAAATAAAACTCAGCATTCACTCTTCATTTAGCATGTTACACTGACTTGTGTGCAAAATCAATGCAAGTATTGAGACTTACTTATTCAGAATCCTCACAACAACCCCGTAAGCTAGATGGTCATCCTCATCTTACAAATAAGAAAAACAAGGAATAAAGAAATTCAATAGCTCACCGAGAGTCACAGAGCTGTCATCTATTGAAAGAGAAAGAACAGAATAATGTAAAAGATGTGAATAAAAATTTTAAGAATGATTAAAAAAGACAAAGGAAGGTAAAAAAAAAAAAGAGAGAAAGAAAAGAACAGGATTACAACCTGAATCTGGCTCATGAGACAGGTGCTTGACCCCTGACGTATACTGGTTTCTGTGTAAAGAAGAGAGCAATAATGATAGCTATCAGTTATTGAAAGATGATCTAACAGAGTCATAAAGCTAGAGCTTTTAGGATAGGCAGGACTCCAATCTCAGCCTCTTATTACCTGTGTGACCCCAGGCAGGTCAGGGAACATCACTGAGTCTCAGGTTCTCATCTTTAAGATGGGGATAATTACAACACCCTCTCATAGGGTTAGTGTGAGTTCTATTAATATGTCAAGTATATGGAATTTAATAAGCACTCAATGCACTAAGTGAGAGGTTAATTATTGTTAGTAACTATGTGCCAGACACCACTCATATAGTATTTTATTTGCCGTAACAACCATGAAAGGAAGGCATTATACCTATTTTATAGATCCAGAAACACAATCCAGGTCTTGGATTGTACAGAATAACGTAATTAGGATTTGATCCATGGTCTATATGACTGTAAGAGCGGTGTTAGTTCTATACTATTCTTCCACCTCACTCACCACCCCAACCCATGTTAATGTCAACCAGCACCACTAATGACTTCTTGACTAATCAGTTAACATTTGTTAGCTACTAATGTGGTGAAGTTGCTTTGTCTAGTAACTCATTGCTTCTCAAATTCTACTTTTTGTTCTAATGTTCAGCAGAGGAAGATATTTAATTTACATTCAAATTATCTTTCCTGGGTGAAATATTGAACTTATAAATAGCAACATACTCTGAAATTATTCAAAGAAATCTTATTTCAAAGAAAATGAGTTTGGACTAAGAATTAGTGCATTTGACTTTTGTTTTGTTTTATATTTTACAATTCTCCACTTTCTAACTGTGTGCACTTAGACAAGCAACCTAAATTACTAGAATTTCTACATCTTCCTCATAAAATGAGAGATGAGCTCAAAGATTTCCTTCTGACTTTAAGGTGCTACATCTTAGTACCTCTTGCACGTGTGTGTGTGTGTGTGTGTGTGTGTGTGTGTGTGTGTGTGTGTATGCAGCATTCAAGAATCTCACCAGTGGAATTTTCCAATAAGGATCCAACAATATTGTTATTGCTTTAAAAGCCATTTCAAAACTCAGATTCTATGACCCTTCAGATTCTAATTCAGTTGATATGGTTGAAGCTTGGGAAACTATAATTTTCAAACTCTCTAGTTTTTCAGATGAACGGTCAGACTTAAGAATCATTGATTCTGACCTCTTTGAAAGGTCACAAAATCATTTTCTGAAATCACAAGAATGACTGAAGTCTGCCTCAAGGCCTCTGCCCAATACAACAAGTTTCTTGGTGAGGTGGAGGTACATGCCTTTTGACTTTGACTTTCTTGGCCATATATCATTACATGGTAAATAAATGGGATAAAAGCTTTTGCAAATAATTTTCCTGTAGAAAAAAGAAAAAGGATACCATCTTCATGGCAACAATTTTGAAAATGAAGGAAAGGTCTAGAGAGTAACAGAATTGACCCTCCGAGTAATGGTGTCACATTTAAATTGTAAATCAAGCACAATCAAGAACAAATATGATCAATAAAGTTCAGTGATATAGTCAGTACATGAACATCAAAACTGTGCCCCAGTAGTAACCTTTGCTGAACTGGGATCATGACATGATTTGCAAATAGTGAATAAATAACCTATTTAAATGAAGTCAGGAGACTAAAAAGAAAGTGTCTACACATGTACAAATCAACAAATTACAAAACCCAACATGCTTTGTACCTCCTTGTACAGGAAATGATGCTGTTTCTACCTCTTGTGGAACTGAAGTGAAGGTTCTCCAGAGATTATTTAGGAGGCTGTTAGCCTTGGATTCACATAAGTGCACTAAGGTGTTCCCATGAACACACTCTAATCTTCCCTCTCTTCTGTTTTTTATTTCCAAACAAGCCCATTTTGTTGTTGGAATAACTAATTGTTTGTGTTTGAGGGCAACATATTGTACAGACAAAATGGACTGAAGAGGTTCCAAAGACAAACAGTGATATCCAATACCAATAAATGAATTCTAGCTATTTACCATTGTTAAGTTGAATTGAAGTAATGCTGGAAATTACGCCTGCAGTCCAGAAAGGAATGGGCCATTTTTTTAAAGCATAAATTCTACTCAAATCATTTTAGTAAACATAAATATTTGCCCAAGAATCAGTGACACTGTGTGTAAAGGATTGAAGGTCTTGAAAACACACATCCAGGGTCACCATTTCAAAAATCCAAAGACATGGAAACTAACAGGTAAAGGCACACAATCTTTATTAATTAAGAGAAATATTTTGTGTGTGATCTTGAGTTATTCTTTTGAGAATTATCTTCAAAATGGGCTAGTAACACTGTAGACAAAATGTTTGACAATTATTTAGTTACAACCTACACACTAAACCCGTTGACAGAAAGAGGTGTGTGAAGAAATGGGTGAAATGGATAACAGCAATACAGTCATTACAAACATCCTAATACCATCACCTCTAGAAACTTCAGGCACCAGGCCATGTCTGTATTCTAGACATTCTAATCTCAATAATATTGAGCACCAATATTTTTTGTGTTCTGTAACAACAACAACAAAAATTCTTCACTGATAAGTATAGCCTCTTTGGCTATATGAAAGGATATATGAAAAGGTTATATGAAAAGGTAGGAATCTGTGCAATAACACAAAAATACTGTGGGTTTTGTTCTGAGAGTACTGAGAGTTCTTCAAACCCTTGAAATTTCCTGTGGGATAGCATTGTCTTTTGTAATTCATAAGGGGAAACTGAGGTTATGTTAATGGTGTGACTTAGAGAGAGGCCCCTACTTGGTATTAGGATGGAACTGGTCACCAAAGAGACCTAGGGATTAGAACATTCCGTCCCACCCACCAACACCAAGGAAACAGAGATGGAGGACTAGAGGTTGAGCTCTATAAAAACTCTTGAACAAGACAAAGCAGTATTCATACTGTTTTGAGCAATTAGTCATTAAGATATTTTTGTACTTTGTTCAATGGCGTTACCAGTATTAGAATTTTTGAAATAATGTGATGACAAGAGAGTTGTGTAATCATTTTACTTTCTGCTGTTTGAAAGGATATTGTGTACAAATTCAGCCTACTGTAATGTAATTTTGCTATTGTTTTTGGCTAACTCCTTTTTGGGAAATGCCATTTTACAAGTCACATTTTTTAACAGTTGCTCTGAATGTATATGTTTAAGTTTCTGAATTAAAATATTAATGTAAGTGGATTAAAAAAAAAAAAAACTCTTGAACAAAGAAATTCCCAAAGTTTCTGAGTTGGTGAACACATTCAGGCATTGGGTGGGTGGCATGGAAGAAGTCATGGAAGCTCCATGCTCTGTCCAAACCCAAAACCTTGCTTTATGTATATCTTCCATATAGTAAGTAAATATGTTCTTGTGTTCTCTAAATTATTCTAGCAAACTGTATGGATGCATATAAGAGGGTTGTAGAAACCCCACATTTATAGCAAGTCAGAAGTACAAATAAGCCATGTCTGGCAACTGGCATCTTAAAAGCAATATTGTGAACTAAGTCCTCACCTTGTGGTATTTGAGGCTAACTCCAAGTAAGTAGTTTCAGAAGTTAGTTGAATTGTTGGGCAACTAGTTGGCATCTGAAAGAAAAAGCAGTAGTGTTGGGGAAGACACCATGTGTTTGGTGTCAAGAGGAAAGAAAAACAAACCTCCTAGTACAAAATGATGTACCATGCTCATGGAAGCTGAACTATAAGGCCTTCGCCTGCATCAGCTCCACTCTCCTCTACCTCCCTGGGGGAACATTTGGGCTGAGTCTGATGTTGAGAAGAAATGTTGGCCTATTTCGTCATGCCAGACTTTTCCTGGGCCAAATGCTACATTTTTAGACTTTAAGAAAATTAACCAGCATCTCCATTTCAATTAGGACACAGTAAATGAGATGCTGTTGGATTATGACTTATTTAATATAATACTTATTTTTAAATTGCATTTGGTGACTGGGGGTTAACACTTGAAATCAGCCTATTTTACATGCTAAGTGTCAACCTAAGTTCAAAATATTGCACCAGATGGCTTCTTACTAACACTTAATAGATGTGAACAAAAGGAAAATCAAAAACACAGGAGTAGTCAGATAACCCAGTACTCAACCTAAGTCCTCGTCTAAGCAAAGTGATACCTACCAGAAGAGAAAGCTTGTATTTTTGCTTTATATTTCTTTGAAGTCATAAACTATATATTACTTCCTTCTCTAGATCAAACATCTCTATTCTCCTCCATCATTCCCTTCTTTAAACTTCAGAGCTCTCTTCCTCTACTCACGTCTCCCCAAACCTAAATAACTTCCAACTTGTTCTTTATCTCAACCACTACTAATAAAGTAAATAATATACTAAAAATATTGCTAGTTTGGGGATCAAGAGACCTGAGTTCTAGGTCTAATATTTCCAATAACAAGTTTTGGGACCTAGAGCAAGTCACTTAAACTCTCTGAGGTTTTAGTAGCTTCTTTATTAATGTATTTGGACAGGATGCTATTGAGTGTCTATGCTTCCCTGGCAACTATTCTATAATTTTAGCAATATGAAATTAAACAAAGGTTTCAGAACTATCCCACAGTTAATCGTTAAATAAAATGTTTCATTATAACAAGGAAAATGGTTGATGCATGCTAATTTTATCATCTGACAAAGTAAGAGGTCAAATAGATTGTTTCATTCTTGGCATGGTCAGCAAAATATAGGATTACATATGTTAATTAAAATTTCAAGAAACACAGGCAAACATTCTAATTATAAGAGAAAAAAGAACAAAGAATATCTAGTTCATAGAGCAAACAAAAGGAAAAAGGCAGTAACAAGATACAGAGAGAGACAGCAAGATGAAATAAATAAAAACGATAATGTCAGTTGTGAAAACAAATGTAAATATATGAAATTTCCTTATTAAAGATCAGTAATCTGAAACTGGAAACAAAATCCATACTGGATTTAATATATACATCTAAATTAAAAGTGACGATTGGTAAAGAGCTACTGAGTTCCTACAAATAAAAGATTAATAGCACAAAAAATAGAAAAAAGCATTCAACAAAATGAAGAATGTAAATTTATATGGCTTCAAAGTATAGACCTCACAACAAAAGTATAATAGGTAACTAGTAACACAGGAACTAGCATTAAACTTTGTAAAGCACACCATTCTTCAACATACTGGGAGAAATAGGTACACACAAAGCTGTGATCCTTTAAATCAAGTAGGTCTAATATAAAACCTATTTAACTTATGATTTTACTTGATGTAATTGTTACAGTTTAAAGTTTATGCCCTTCAAGAATACATTTACTTTTAAAATACCTGTAGAATATATTTTAATTTAGTCATATAATAGAACAAAAATAAAACTGATAAATTCTATAAAGGAAAATTATACAGCACACATTCTGCAACCATAATGAAATAAACTAGAAAATAGTAACAAGAGGTTAAAAGAAGAAACTTCAATTGTAAATTAGAAAACTTCCACATAAATAACTCTTAGATCAAAGAAAAGCTAAAAACAAGTGATGGTTACAAGTTATTTAAAAATAGGATCAAATCTTGCAATGTAAAGCTAAAACTATTCAGAGGATAAAAAAGATTATTATGTTTGCTTTATTAGTGAAGAAAAAGTACAAATAAAATAATTAAAATTTTAGAAAATAAGAATAACTTTTGAAAGCAGTAAGAAATAAAGAATGACAATAAAAGAAACAAAAGCAAACACTAGAAATACATAGATTGGCATATTCTGGAAAGCACAGGAAAAAAGTTAAAAATAATTGTCTGTGTATAACCATGTTTTTTAAAATATGGAAAATTTTTGCCAACAAGTAATAAAATAAGAAATGACAAACGTTCTGAAATATCACCTACTATTAAGTTTTCAAAAATCGCTGATTTTCTGGAAAAATATAAATGGCTAAAATGAACTCAACGAGAACTAGTAAATTAAATGGACCTTGTCAGTAGAAAAAAAATTGAAATAAAGTTAAGTCCACTAAGATTTCTAAATCAAAGCTCTTTTACCAGTCTTTGCAGTCTTAATAATCTGCACATTATATATACCATTTTAGCACTGTAAAGCATCCAAATTCTTTTCATAATGAGGGTTTCATAAGCACCTAATAAAGATAACCTGAAAAAGAAATTGCAAGCCAGTACAATTTTTAAGTACAGACACAAATTTCTAGAAAATGAAATCTCTTAATTAGACAATAAGAACTGTGAGGGTCTAGTTTTTTGCCCTACTGCAGGCTGCCAAGATAGCCTGCCATAGGTTCATATGGCAAAGGAACAAGTCTTTGGGGTCAGAGACAGAGGATTTTATTACTCATACTACATGAAGCAGCCTCAGCATCAGTATGTATGCCAGTGCCCCTTCTCCCCTCCATTCTCAAGGGAGTGATATGATATGGGTCCAGGTTCATGCCTGCACACACAGTGGATTGCATTACAAGAGAGGAACCTGAGTTTAGGAAACTAGAATCTTTAAAAATGGGCAATAAGCATCTGCCCATTGCCCCAGAGGGGGACATTATCTTTATTAGAGTGGACAGTAAACATGCCTGCTGTTTGCTCCAGAGGGAGACACTAGATCTTCAAGTCTGTAAGTAAAACTGCCCTTTGTTCTGGGGAGAAAGACTATCTCTATACTATTATAGAAAAGATATTCAGAAACAAAGGGCATTACCTCTGCTTACAAGATATATAGAGATTTGAGGGTAACAGAATTGTCTCCCAGCACATCATTAAGCAGGAATTATTCTAAAAATGCAAGGATGGTTTAATGTTTGGTAAAATGAATTGGACAAAGAAAATACACAATAGATCAAATATAATAGGATTCAACATCTAATCTTGGTCACTAAAACATTTTTACATGTAGAAATGTTATTTCTTTGAATAGCCAATTTAAACACATCTGTTTAAATTTATTAAATATCTATCCTAAAGCAACAGGGAACATCATATTTTATAGTGAATCCCTATAAATGTTTCTATAGAAATCAGAAACAAAATAAGGATATCCATTGCAGCTGATTTTATTTTAACATTATTCTGGAAGTTCCGATCAATGAAATAAAAATAAAACATATTATAATGGCAAGTGGCAAAATTTTCCTTATTTTAAACAGCATAGTTAGACCCAGACAACTCAAGAGGATCAAAGAAATAACTTTATTATTATCTTATTATTCAATGAAAACACTTTCAAGTTACAAGGGCCTCTACTATATAGTGTGGTATTTCATAACCTCCTAGGCAGACTTGGAAAAAATTTGCTTTTGCATGATTTCATCAAATCAATACTGACAAACATTTGCATTTAAGCCAATTGAAAAACAAATACAAAAATTAAAAGCTTAAATATAGAAACAGACTTTGAGACAAAATCCAAGGGAGAAAAATCATTAATAAGAAGGATGCCCGACTGAGTGACTATAATTGAAAAAAATTTTCAACTAATCATAAATAAATATTTTTATCTTCATTAAGGAAACACAGAGTAGTTGAAGGAAAAACCTTAAAAATAATGAGCTCAATAAAGAAACCACAAACAAAACAAAACAAAAAAAAATTGTGCCTATGCCAGCAATGACAAATTATTTTAAGCAATATTAAATCATATTAACTATTTATATAAGATTTTATCCCCAATAGCATAAAAAATGTACAATAATGGAAATAATACAAGCAAGAAAGAATGCCACCTATATAAAGATAAATTCATCACTTTTGAGACACACAAAATACTAAAAATTAATAAATCACATGTTCCTAGATGGAAAGCAGAAATTGGGCAAGATATTAGATATTTCCAAGTCGAGATGCAAATATAACTATTTTCTAATTAAATTCCAAGTAAGATTTTTAGGGCCAAGACTTGATAAACCATTTTGAACTGTATATGGAAGAATATCACATGATAACAAACATGTTTCTAAAAATAAGAATAATAAGAGACTTTTCCTTATAAATATTAAAACATATCATGAAATAGAGCAAAAACCTCAACAAGCAAAGAAAAATAAAGTAAGAAAAGAGGAAAATCAGCCTATAGCGCAAAGGATGATCTTGTATTAGGTGACTTTTTTCCTTTATAAAATAACTTACAATGGCTCCATTAAAATAATTTCTGAATGGTCAGAGTTATACTTTTAAAATAAAACCATGGAAATCCTGAGTAACATATAGGTGCAAATCTATAAAGGTGGGCAAGGACAAAAGCACAAAGCTGGAATAAGATGGAATGGAATAAGTCATGATGGAAAATAAGATTAGATTTAACTGTATAAAAATAGAAATTTATATGCCCAAGAAGTCACTATAAAGAGTATTAAAAGGCATTTAATAACTATAATAAAATATGGTAAAAATAATGACAGACATAATTCAATAATGGGAGACGTCATTGGGTAATTCACAAGCTCAAGCTAGAGTTTATGCACAAAACAGTTCATGTGCTATTCATGATATGGAACAGATGAGAGACAGAGTGGAGTATTTAGGAGCACAGGAGCAAATTCCAACTTGATCTCCTGTGAGGGGTGTCACCATGCCGTTTTATCATCCATAAAATGGGAATAATAATAATAATGACGACACCCTCCAGGGCTGTGGGGACAGCTAACTGAGAAAATGCAACCTGGCACAGAGTAAATACTAAATAAGTAAATAAAACTACAGGAATATTGCTTGAGGCATGGGGGATATAATTAACTACACTTGTACTCTTGACTCACAGTGTCTCCCTGTCTTGTTCCTCAGTGACTCTATTAGGAACTGAGTGCTATGTTGACACAGGAACCCAGCTGATGAGCATCTACTCATAATCGTAATGGCTGATTAAATAGGATTAGAAAGTCGTCTCAACGTGTGGCCACAAGCCTACTACTTTTTCTTCAGAATGAACATCCTGTTAAATTCAACAGCTGGCAAATCATGCCCAAGTGAGTCCTTTTCGGAGAATAAGAGAAACTGGCTGTAAGTGCAGGGGTTAAACCACAGCTTTGGGACTTCACAGGATTGTGGTGGGGAAGTTGTGAGCTGGTCCCTTCTGGGTACCACTGGTCAGGGGACTCACTCCATCTCGGGATGTAGAGAGGAGTGACAGACAAGGTCCTGGTTACCTGTCTTCTTCCTGGTCCGTGGAGGGGCAGACCTCCTCACCTCCCAACCCAGTTATGGAAACATGAAATGACAGGGATATTCCTCACTCCACACCATCTTGTAATTTGAAGATCATTTAGGATTAAACAATGACAATGGAACATTTTACAGCTATTCAAAAGTACATTTTTTGGAGACCGTTTCTTGAGATTGGAAAATTGTCTCAATACAATGTTGAGGGGCTGGGGACAGCGTGGTATCATTGTACCATATAGTCATATTTGCAGAGGGAAATTCCTTAAGAAACAGTTAAAATGTTAAACATTGATTATTTGGGGTAGTGGATCTATGGATGATTTTAATTCCTTATAGTTCACTGTATTTTCAACTTTTTCTGCAATTTTTATTGCATTCATATTCAGAAATAAAAGAGAAATATAACCGGTCACCAGCTCCTTTGGACATTTTCAATTTCTCAAACTAACAGGACCCTAATTAAAAAGAACTTAAAGTACTTGGTTTACTCCTTGGCACATGGAATTGTAGAAATGAGTTAGGAAAGAGGTGCTTTTTTCTTTGTGTCTATATTCACATCTGTATATATTTTTTACAAGCATGCACTACTTTGAAAATTAAAATATAAATTTTGTAATTTTCACCTGAAACTTTTTTAATTTCTACATCCAGAGACAGGAGAAACAAAACAAATAATGTTATTGTTAATGCACACACTCACACAAACGCTAAAGTTTATGGTTGGGCTTGAATACATTGCCACCTGGAAGCTGGGTATTTATATCAGGGCCCTGTGTCTGTGAGGTTCAAGGGCACCAAGCAGGCATTATAAATATTAATAAAAAGTTCAAAAATGAAACCACATTTTTATGGACTTCGGAGCATAAACTGAAAGAATTAATTTGAGAAGGAAAACATGTTATTTTTCTATGGCTGTTTTGTTTTGCTTTTGCTGAGAAATCTGGTAGTTCCAATTCTATGACAAAGAGGAAAACTGTAGAACTAGTTGTTAGTTGTTTTGAAAATGGGCAATGCTTGAACGTGCATCAGGCCACAGACAAGCATGCAGAGGGTCAAGAATATTGTTTTCAGAGTAGAATTTATATCTAAATGTCTAAATGTTACTGACCTAGCCTCTAGGCCCTACAGGAGTTGGGTCATCTGCTAAGTGACACACGTTTATTTGTACATGTGTGTTTTCTAAACCTCGATCTCATATCTGAAGACTATGAGGGACAAAACTGTGTAACTGGTCTCCTGAAAATAAAAAGCAAATTAAACAAGAAGACAGGATGGACACTCTCAGAATGTGGCTGCTAGATGGTAAATTCACAGGGGCAAGGTTTAGAGGGCACAGTCCTGCAATCCTATCTTCCAGCAAGACTGCATTCACTTCATAGGCCTGAGAGCTGCTGCATTAAAGTTTAATCATAATAAGACTGTGTTCTATTTACATAGCACGTTTCATCCCAAGAATTCAGAGGACTTTGTAGACATTCTCACATTTATCTTCATATCATCCCTGGTAAAGCAAGTTGGAGCAAGTATTTATCTTCCTTTTACAGGTTGGGAAACCAAGGCAGGTAAACAGGTATTCTGTGTCCCCTGATGAGACAGGGAGTTAAAAGAGATAGAACTGCATGTTTTTGTCACTCAGAAGACAGTCAGGCTAGCAGCCTGCATTCGAGGTTGAACTTTGCCTCCACTTCGAAAGGAATCTTGTTGATGATTAGATAGGACATCACATCAGTGGGCAGAGTAAACAAATGACTAAATATACGAAGGAAGGGGTTCTGAAAAAGTCCCATGCTGGACAAGGTGAGTCGATCTTCTTGACCACTAAATGCAGGAAATTCCATCTAAAGAGAGTCCTTTCTTTAAGTTAAGGCACTGCAATCTCAAAAGCCCCCTGTAAAGTATAAATACCTTTGGAGGCAAACTACATTTAACCTGTATCAGACAACAGCATTGCAATACTAATTAACTTATTAAAATTGTCTCTGATTATATTGGCAACTAAAATCTGAGTCTCAATAGAAACTGACCAGGGCAAATATGCTTTGATAGAAAGAGGGCAGATAAGTTGTTCTAGTCTCAAGTCCTTGAGACTGAATATGAAGCTACATGTTCATTAATTTAATTAATTCACTAGAAAAAAATCAGTCCACCCCACATCTGATGGGAGCAGAATCAAATCATCTGAAAAGACTGTTCTGGTTCAAGGTCTTTCACAGTTACACAACACCATCAGCCACACTAGACTTCCATCTCACTTCTGATATGTGAGAACAAGCAAGGTGTATTTGGTTTGGATTTCCGCAGTGGCAAATGTTGAGTCAAGGATTGCATGCAAATTTGGGCAGTGATCCCAGGGAGCACTAAGAAATCATGGAGAAATGAGGAGAGACAGGAAAGGAAATCAATCAAAGTGGCTTCAATGAGGGGTTAGCACTGGGGTCAGTTGCTTTCAATCTTTTGAGGGTCCTTTGGGAGATTGTTGGAACCTGTTTCAGAATTGTCCCGTCAAAAGAAGAGGAATATGGGGGTTTTATCCAAGAATTTCCACCTCGCAAAGGTTGAGGGTGGCTCCTGGGTACTTTGAACCTCACTACTCACTAAACTGGGCAACCTCCAGTGAAGGCAGAGCACACCTCACACAGAAGAACACAGTTGTCATGTCAGCCTACTGGAGCACACCTCTAAGAGTAGGCCAAGGAGATAGAGATGGCCACCAACAGTAGCTGCTACAGTCAACTGTTTCTTAGAGTTGCTGAGGGAAGCAACGAGGGATAATGTGAATATGACGCTTAAGCACAATGTCAGCCACAAAATAAAGAGCCAATAAATGACAATGGTTGTGACTGATATTGTTATATAAGGTGGACATAGGTTTACTGTCACAGTAGAGGACTCGAGGGACAAAGAGAGATCCAAAAGAGCCCCTGAATAGGTCTAGGAAATCCTAGGAATTAAGCCTGAATAAATATAGTTCACATGTGAAGGTGTATCAAAGGCAAACTTCACGTCTTTCAGCGTTCTATACTACAGCTCAGCTTTGCAACATCTCCAAAGAGAAGAAAAAAGACTACCTATCCTCATGACCTAACTACCAGGCACCCAAAACGAAAGCACCCCTTACAGTGCAAAGCCCTACCGCTCTCTAGAACAAGGACTACGTGACTCAAAAAGGAAACTGCAATAAATATTTCTGGTTTAACCTGGGCTACATGACAGCTTCTCCAAAGTTTTGCTTCGACTTTAGGCCCAATTCAACAGGCATGAATCGCCACAAATTAGCTCCCAGGGTAAACAGAAGAAAAGAACTGACACCTTTTGCCCAGCAGCTGAGCCTGTCAGTCCAGTGGATGCAGCAGGAACTTTTCGGCTGAGGTGGAGTATAAAGGAGGGAGGTGAACTCCTGTTGGCAGGCACAGCGGCCGGCTCTGGCTGAATACATCACAATTCCCTTTGTGCGGTGCTGGGCTTTTACCACCCTCATATATGGAACACGGCTTACAAAAGGAAACGGTTTTGTCTGGCAGGTGGGAAATCATTTCAATTGTGCTATTTTTCTGTTTACTCAAATAAATATAAAGATGCTTTTATTTTCCACAAAGAATTGTTATCGCTATTTGAATCTATGTTGCTTCAAAAACAAACATCTTACTTTTAGTATCGGAGCAGAGCATACTGTTCCTCAGAGAAGTGATAGTCTTTAGCAGGCCTGGTGTGAAACTTGTAGAATAGTGAAAAGATAAGACAAATTTCAGAATAAGCAACATGGAAACTTTGTTTTCTGAACTCTAGTAACTTTGGCAGTTCTTGCGATAGGGTGGACATTAAATGACTTGGATATGAAGGACTGGCCCAGGGTGGTCCTGCACGTGCCTAAACCCCCAACTGCTCTCACAAGACTGTTTTCCAAGTTGTTCCTTTCTCTCCCCACATCTCCCTACCAGCCCATTTGTGCTTCCAGCTGTGTTCTGTGGAAACTTCACCCCCTCTCTAGTGAGCAGATGCTTACTGAGACCTGGACCTGATCTCAAATTACAATGAGCATCAAGCAAAAATGACTGGATTCACTTGTGGTTTCCTTCTCCCACCCCACTATTCAAGTCCCAGCTCCTGCAGGGAGCCCCATCTACCAGCTGTCTGTGCCAGGGCCTCGCCAAATCTCTCTAGGATCCCTTCTAGTTAGATTTTGTTTTGATCCTTCCAACCCCTAAAATTGATGCTAACCTATAATAAAAGCAGATGAGTAAATACACTCTTATTATTAACTCACTTGTCTCTCTTGTCTTTTGTGTCTGAGTCAACAACACCATCATCCTTCTCAAAACAAGTTATAGCTGACGAGTGCTTATGAGTATTACCCTGTGTTGTTCTCAAACGCCAATGAAGGAGATAACATTATCCCCATTTTACAAAGGAGAAAGCAGGAGCTTAGAAAAATTAAGTAACTTGACAGAACTCTAGAGCTAGTTTGGTAGATCCACCCCAGACTCGGCCTCTACAGCTGTGTTCTAAACTACTGCGTAGTTCCACTTTCTCCCAACTCATCAGACTGTGGGCTTCTGGGAGACACACAGTTCGGTCAGCACCATATGCAGATTTTCTGTTAATAAAGGCCACGGTCATATCTTTTGTTTGTGGTACACTGGCCCTTCCTGAAGCCCCAGTCACGTGCATTCTCTTATTGAATTTGAATGATGTCATGATAGGGATCAATCAGGACTCTGTCTTCTCTGCTTAAAAGAAAATACAAATTTCAGCATCTCCTAGCCACAGAATGGCTGAGAAATGTCATCTACTTAGCTACATTCTTTTTTCCTCTCTAGTCAGGGTCCAAGTTACTATCACACTTTGAGTTCACCTTTTCCCTCTTTTGTCTCTATAGAAACAGAGTGTTTTTCTCTAAGTGTTCCCCTGATGGGAGGTACACATGTGTATCCAGGGAAGGATAAATATCCCATGGCTGAACCCTGCTTAGAACCTCCTCATCTGCAGAATTTATAACTCAGCAGCAAGAATTTTCTCTTTGCAGAAAACTGGGGCATAATCAAGGCTTTCAATGGAAGGCAGAAAAGGGAAATCATGGAAAATCAATTCAATATGTCTGAGGTGTGAGGTGTGCGATGGAGATAAAGGAAATGTTCTCCAAACTATTTTGTGGGCAGAGAGATATGATAATTTTTTCTTCTTTCAGGCCAGAACTTTTCCTCAGTTCCTCAGTTGCCGTGTCCTTTCATGGTCTGATAATGTTTCCCCCTGAGTAACTAGAATAGAATCACGTAATGGTGAAAAGCTCAGTGTGGAAGCTGAGTGACTTGATCACCTCCCCAATGCTGCCACTCATTAGCACTGTGACCTAAAGCAAATTCTTTAATAAACTAAGTGCATTTCCCATCTGTAAAATGGGGATTCTAAATCTACCTCACCAGCCTGCCATAAATATTAAATACAAATGCAAAGCACTTAAAGTGCCTAAAAGGAAGTTCATAAACCTGGGCTGCTGAGAGATGATAGACAGACAGACAGACAGATAGATAGATAGACAGATAGATAGACAGATGATACATACATACATACATACACAGATACATAGATAGATACACAGATACATAGACACACAGATAAAAACAATATTTCTAAAAATCATTTTAAAGTCCAGGTTTACTCAGAATACTTAAGTGCACTGTGCTCTGCTCTAGTGACAATTATCAATACACATGGTCAGCTACATCAGTCAGGATAAATATTTACTTCTCTGGGACATAATGAAAGATTTCAATGTCTTAGACCAATCTAGTTTTGTTTCTGACCAATAGCAATTCCAAAGTGGGTGGTCCTGGTGGATACACGCCTGAGTTTTTCTCCTCCAGGTGGTAACTCAAGGATCCAGGCTTCTACTACCAAAGGGCTTCTTCCATTTTTTTCATGTCCTCCAGTTGTTGTCTTTCAGTCACCCAGGGGAGAAGCAAGAGAGAAGACAGAAGTCCTTGTGAGATATTTTGTGGCCACCCACATCCCAGTGTTAAGCTGTCAGTCATATGAGACCATCCAGACATGGAGGGCTGGGAAATGCTACTTAACTATGTGTCCACGAAGGGGAGGAAAACCAGATATAAGTGCATAGCCAAAAGGTATGGACAGAGGATTATGTCGCTACTAATTTTGATCTAAGAAAGGCCTATTTTTGAAGATATGGGTCAAAGAAAAAATCATATTGATCATTTACATATTAAAAACATTTCAATAGCAAACAATACTGTGTGAACAGGGGATTCAAAACTGCAAAGGGGATTGAAACTTGCTTTGGATATTCCTCTCATTTTTCTCCCCATCTGCTCCTCTTCTTAATCAATGTCTTTCTGTCTTCCAGCCTCCCAGACCCCCAGTATAAGGCCCCTAAGCAGGGCTATCCCTCACAGAACTGCTTCATATTTCAGACAGTGATGTCCATTGAAATAAGTCTTATTTCCTCAGAGCCGTATTGTCTGATAGGTGACAGCTAATTAATCTGATAAAGTAATTCATGCAGCTAGAATAATGGTTATTGTGGGAATTGTGTTACCAGGCCCAAGTAACCTGTATTTTTAATGGGTTTCCTCTAGAGACAATGTCTTAACCCAAATAAACTGCTTTAATGGTAAAAACGGCTTAAATTTGAGAATCTCAGTCATGACCAGCTCAAGGAGGACATATGAGTAGCAGGAGCAGGGCTAATAGAAACATTGGACACTTTAACTTTTTCCCTTTTGCTTAATATTTATTTTAATTGGGGTGATGAATTTTAGGCCTATAAAATATTTCAATATTGGATTGAACTGCTTAGTCAAAAGGCATTCTTAGAAAAGGGCTATGTTTTTAGGAAAGAATTTTAGGTAGCCACATAAGATTCCTGACATCATTTGCTTTCCTTCCTAAATATGGAAATCCTGTTTCCAGGAAGAATAGTAAAATGCAATGACTCCATAGGGGTCATAGTAATCATGGTAATTGTGTTCATGAATTAAAATCCCTCATTGACTATTGATTAGGAAGAATCACATTAGGTCCACTTCTTCCTGAATTCGGTTTGTTGTGAGGTTTCTGTTTTTGTTGTTTTGTTTTTGAGATGTCTGCAAAAGCACAGGTTTTCTTGGTGAATGTCAAAGAAATAACCTAGGTCCCTTTAGCATGAATTGTTTCCTTGCGAGTAGGTTCATAAATGGGCAATTTCTGGCTTCCGCATCCTGAGCAGGTTGGAGAAAAGAGCTGCTCTTTGTGCCATCCAGGGGTGGGAGACAGACCTTTGCAGGCCTATTCCTGGTGTGAGGCGCCCCTGAGAAGACCTGCTGCTATTCGTCTAAGAAACCAGAAACTAGGAGCAGAGAAAAAGCTGCAGCTGGGTGGCTGTATACAGAACTAACCTCCTGGCTGGCGAGGTGGGGGTAAATCTAAGGACCCCCAGGGGCTGCCCCTGAGGTCAGCTTTCATATGCAGTGCCTTTCCCTTCCTTGATACTTTTCAACCCCCTGGAGTGTTGAACTTTTCAGTTTCCAAGTGAGTTAGGGATAACCACCCCCACACCAGAGATTAAGAAGGTGGGATGCAAACAAAGAAGCAGCTTTCCCAGCATCCTGTAGGTAGCCAGGGCTCATGGAAACCTAGTTCTCCACTGCCCACAGCAGGCCTTTC
The DNA here is from genome assembly GCA_004024925.1 of Scalopus aquaticus. Lineage (NCBI taxonomy): Eukaryota > Metazoa > Chordata > Mammalia > Eulipotyphla > Talpidae > Scalopus > Scalopus aquaticus. Next base: position 133,722 of record PVIJ01001425.1, read on the forward strand.
CCTCCCAGTGCCCTTATTTGATATCCCTCAATAGGCAGCAAAAGGAAACTCATCCCCACAAGCGTATTCATGAAGAGGAGAGACACAGTGCAGATAAATCTGAGTTCAAATCTGGTCTGACCAGCACTAACCAAGTGACCTTGCAAGTCCCCTGTGGTTTCTGAGTCTCAGTCTCCTATTAGAATGAGGATAATGGGAACTGTGGGGTAACTAGAAGCATCCTCTGAGCTGACATGTGTGAAAGGCCCGGCACCTGGAAGTACTGGCACCTGGACTCATTAAAAACTTATGATGATACTTTAATATTTTTTAAGTTTATTGGCACCCTGATTAAGTGCCCTGGACTGGGGACTGGAATAGAAGAAATAGGATTAGTCTTTGTCCTTGATTGGCTTAAAAATCTATTTAGAAAGACAGGTTATGTGGATTAGCAAAAATGTATTTTCAGTACAAATGAATGGAATATACATAGAATTAGTACAATCTAAAACAAAAGCAGTAATACATGAAAAGTATTAAGGTAATTAAAATGACTTTAGATCAAAGTCTGGCCAGAGGAGAGGAATGAGAAAGCATTTCACCCGGGTTAGGGGAAGTGGCCTGGGCAGCCACAGGGAAGTTGGCATATTCAACAAGTGGCCCTAAATTAACCCAATCAATTGGCTCTTGGATGGTGGATTTCGGACTCTATTATCAAGCCACACAGACTACATTTTGAGTTGCTTCCTGTATACCTATAAAATATGTTTTGCAAAGCTCTAACCCACTCACTTGAAATCCAGTCCTGCCACCTAAGATCCATTATTACCGCAAAGAACCTCAGCAGGGAGAAATGGTCTGAGGCTTCAAAAGACTTGGCTTGCTCTTCACAAGGAAAGCTCGTGTACCTCCCCAGAGCAAGTGCAGAGTGTCAGCACTCGTTTCCCTTCTTAGGTGTTGGCATAACAGATTATAACTGTCTGCAAAGATAGCAGTTTCCATCTTTTTCTTCTGAAGGCTATGACCTATTCATATCATTACCAGAGATTCCCATTGGGAGACTGGGCCCCCATATGCCCACCTGTGTGCATGCACTTATTAATAATACAGAGGAGCTGTCTTCAGCAAGCATGCTTCGTAGACTTTCATGCATGCACATCTCACTGGAGCATCTTTGTTAGGATACAGATTCTGGTTCAATAAGTTGGGGTGACGCCCCAAATTCTGCACTTCCAGCCGGCTCCACAATGACACCCAAGCTGCTGCCCCACCGACCACTGCATGAGGTGCAACTGAATAACTTCCAGGTGCTTTGGGTGTCGTGTTTGTGGGGACTGATTGAGAATTGCTGCTCTCCAATTACCAGGGGATCCCCAAGTCCCCGAGGCGTATCCCTGCCCAGATGCCTACAGGTGTGCAGGCACTTTACTCTCTATTCCCAGGGGATGCCCTGGGGTGTCTGTTAAGAGCTTTGACTAGAGCACCTGAGACCAAACGGACACCTGTTCCCCGACCTCTTAGGCCTGAAGTTGTGGAAACCTCTCCCATGTGCACAGAACACTTTAACTGGGGAGGAGAGGAGCATCTCCCATACTCCATAAATCTAAAAACAGAGGAGGCTCTCTGTGGAAACTTCCTGCTGAAGCATTGAGTAGTTTGGGGCAGAGTGAGAGAAGGCAGGAGACAGCAGGAGTCCCCCATTCCCTCAGTCTGGGGGGGTTAAGTGCTTTGAGTGCTGCTGTTTGGGAGCTTGGGGGAGCAAATAATCTTATGGTCTACCTGCAGTTGGAACAGAACTCTGGAAGTGAAATGTTCCTGCAGCTTTTCAGGTGCCGAGAACAGCACTCGCTTTTTGCCACTGACGCGGTGACACGCTGTCACCCTCCAGCGGCCCACTGCCCACCCTGGCCTGGTCACAGTCACCCAGGGCCCCGAGGTGGCGCTGCTTTTGTCCAGGACCCCCCTCCTATGCCCATAACTCTGAAACTACATGACATCTTAACCTTTATAAGAATTTCTTCAAGACAGCATTTAAAAACACCCAAATCTTTCTTGACCTTTACATTTTAGCAGAGGTTTTTTTTCTTAAATTGATGTTACAATAATTTTTTTAAGCTGTGGCATTTTTAAAGCTACTTCAAGAGGAACTTCACTTTCCCTTACCCATCCTATTTGAGACCAATCATTAATCATAAAGGGAAGGCACCAAGGACTCAAACCCAGCTTTATTATGTTTTCGTGTTTGTGACATTTTCTTTCTATCAGCCAGTGGGAAGTTCCTACCCTTTTCGTTTATTATCTACAGGTTGTAGAATTTGTTTTCCAGGTTCAGCCCACTTCCTTCACCTTCCACACCCTCCTCTGTCATGACCCAGGCCTCTGAAAGCTTCTTCAGACTGGTGTTTTGAGAAAATGACTTATGGGTGTCATCTTTATCTTTGCAAAATGCAAGTCCATTTTGTCTAAGGCAAAGCAGATCTTTCTGACCATCAAGAGACAATCACATGCCAATCTTTATTTTCTTCTTCCTATAAGGTCAACACTTTCAGAGGAAACATAAGATGATAGCCCAATTTCACAGGGCTTAGATCAAAGGTCTTAAAAATCTAAGAAAACTTGGGCCACTAGACAGCAAGGTCTGCATGACTATATTCAGATAGTGCTGATAGCAAAAGCACCTCCTGAACCAGGGGCTCCTAACTGAGAGTTCATGGATGTGGGTGTGTATGCAGATTTCAAATGGCCATGAACTTGAATGGGGAAAAATGACATCTTTATTTTTGCTAAGACTTAACTGAAATTTAGCATATTATCCAGTTATGAATATAGGCAAGAAACTACTGGGGTGTTAGGAGTGCCTTAATAGTCACCAACAGAAGATACAGATATTTTCATACCACATTATAGAAAGGTTGCCGATCTCTTGAAAAATTGTTTATGTTCACCACTCTTTGAAAATATGGTGGTTATTAGTCTGACAGATCTTTTTATTTAATGCATTAATAAAGAAGCATATATATTACTAGATTACACATTGTTGGGGTTTTTATAATACTTTATTATAGATCTATGTAGTTGGTTTCCCTTGTAATTCCACGTGTTTTATATTATGCGTTTTAAAGCATTAGTCTAAGAAGGGTCCGCAGGCTTCACCAAAGATACCAAAGGGATTCACTGCACAGAACACAAAGATAGATAAGAAGCCTCCCTTAGACTCCCAGTTAGTCCATGATCCTGAGGAGCTGTCTCATTCACTTTTTGTAACATTGCTGATGCTTGCAGGAGTCTGAGCTGACTTCCTTGAGTCTAGTGATCTTTTAGACCCTCTTTTCTTTGCATTAGGAGGTATGTGCTATTATCTCAGGTGATCGCATAGTCACTCATTCATTATATCATTCATTTAAGGCATCTCTAATGACCTTTATTAAGTTTCCTGCCAAGTATTATGAAAGATTATTAGACAAATAAGACATTGTACCTACCTCTAAGATCTTGGACTCTAATAAGAAGTTTATCATTCATATAAACTCCTTAATAAATGATGTGTTCTGTGCTATGGTTCCCACTACTGACAAGATGTACACTTAACATCCTATCTGCCTTGTGCCAGCCGTGATGAAGGGACGGAAAGTTTGTTTATTCTCTGTCTTCTATATATTATGAACATATCCACCCAATTATTTTGTTTTTGTTTTTTTTAAGTGTCAAAGAGAGTTAGATGATTCTCAAATTTCTAGTTTGAGTCTCCAAATGGAGAGAGAAGGAATATACAGCTCATAAGGAAAGAATATTGCTGAGTTTTGAATTTGGAACGTTTCAAGTTCTGGAGTTTGAAGTCTTTCGACTATATGGTTAGATTCAAGGATTCAAAGTTAGGAAAAAAATCTAAATATGGAAGTGGTAGTTTCTATAGGTGGAAAATAAAATCACGGCAAGGATGAAATTGCTCTTTTAATGTGCAAAATGCATTCTTTGAGGACTTTCAAGTAGCGGGAGACAATGAGATGTATATACTAAGTAAACTCCTAAACTCCTCCCTCCAACAATACAAAAATACTTCAGAACTATATAACCTCAATGTTACTTGAAGACCTACTATTACTTGAAGAGAATGTCAGGAGTGTTAAAAGAACTTTTGAGTAAAAAAGAAAAAGAAACTAACCCCATGCCCTTCTGCCCCTCCCTTTCTCAACCACAGATCTTTGCTGTAAGCAAAGACAGGCCAATATAAACTTCTAAGACTACAGAGGCGGGGCACAGGTAAGGGGACCTTAGGGAAAGTCAGAAAAAGCACCAGAAAGAGTGAATAGAGTCGGACTTCAGCAAGGGGATTTCAAACAAATGTCTTTTAGAGATTAGGCACTTCCTTAGAGTGCCAGACACAAGATTTAAAGGATGAGACCCTGTTAAAATAAGCAAGTGTTATTTAAAGGGACAGTCTCTCAAACACTTAACTTCTGGAAGATGTGTCCTTTAGCAATTAGGCGGTGATGAAGCAGAAAAGAAATGAAAATGTAGGGTCCTGCAACACAATTGGTGGTGTCACAACCCCTCCCCACCACCAAAACACTAGATTCACAGTAAAGAGTACCATTTAATAACTAAGAAACATGTAAACATTCAAATAGCACAAAAATGAAAAGCAGAACAATAAAAGCCAAAAAGTACTATTATGAATTTTCACACACATGAATTAAGGAAAATCCACCACCACCACCCCCCCAAAAAAATGAAAAGGGAATTTTTAGTTTACACTCCAAACCAAATTAAATGTGTTTAATTTGAGGATATAAAAGCATCTGAGATGTGAAAAAACACTTCAAATTAGAAATTCAAAAGTTGAGAACAAGGTAATATGCCCAGTTTCCAGGGATGAGGAAATCTTTGGGAACCATTACCAACCAACCCACCACTCTGATTCAGACCCAGCCCCATGCAAAGACATTACCCCCCTTCCCAAATCCATAGAGGTCATTACAGCATCTACTCGATCCAAAATCTAATCTAATTGCCACAATTTCAAATAATTTTTTAAAAGATTTATTTATTTATGCATACAAGCTGGGGTATAGGCCAGAGGCGTGGGGCGACGAGAGGGTTCACCAGAGACAGAGTGGGGAGCAGCACAGGCAGATCGACAGAAATACACTGCTGAGGGGAGCAGCGGGCGAGGCAGGAGAGGTCTGCCTCACCAAGCAGGAATCTCCCTTGCTGGGCCTCAAACTCGTGTCGCTGCAGCCCACAGCTCCACAGCACAGCACTTAACTGCTGCACCACCAGGGAGGCCCCTATTTCAAAAATTTTTAAATCACATCATCAAAATCATCTACATCAGGTTAATATAATACTCTGGGTATTATTTAACCAGAGACAAAATTCCTCTCCACCCATGAAACTTTAAAACAAGTGACTCGTTTCTAAACCTTACTAATGAGACAGGCACAGGATAGTAATTACAGACATTCTCATTCCACAGTGGAAAAAACAGAAGGAAGAAAGTGGTCACCCATACAGGCAATTTCAAAGTCCAGCAGGACAAATTCCACTAGGTTTCAAGGAGTGGCAATAATCTTCAAGGATCAAGAATCCATCTTCTGCATTGGCTGCCTTGCCCGCCACACCCATGAATAGACTGTACCTGTGAGTTCAGTCTCAGAGTCATCCTTTCTCACTGGGGAGTTCCCATACGCACTGCACACAATTGACTAATTGTATCAGCCTGTCTCCTGCCTCTTGAAATGTTGGAACCTCACAACCTACATTTGTTACCTACGGTCTTCATCCCTTTTGGTCCAAGTGGCATGGTTTCTGCTAATATAATATTCTCAAAAAACTTGTGGGTCTCTTGTATGAGCAGGTCTGGTCATTGACACTAACATAGGCGCGTACTACGTATGTATTTCCTGGCTAACCCCATCTCTAGCCCAGGCTTCTGGTTCAGTGGGTCCAAGAGCCACACATCTAAATATCTTCAACACTAGCAAAGGGTTATCTAACCACACCTGTGACCTTCTTTCCAGAACACACTTGCCTAACAGTAAATCTCATATTTGCATCATTTAAATCTAAGTTGGCTGAGAACTTCCCAAATCATCAAATACTAATTTTTTTTTGCTTAACAATTCTTGCCTCGACTTATCTCTTTCCTCTGGCATTTGACTATGAGCAACAAGAAGAAATCAGGCAGCACCTTTAATATCTTGCCTAAAATTCTCCTCAGCTAAATATCCAGAACTTAGGAGTTCTGCTTTATACACAACTTTAGTTAACTTTGTGGCCTCTGTGTAACAGAGATCCTCTCACTCTGGTGTCCAGTAACATCCTCATTTCTTTCTAAGTCCTCACTAGAAAAGCCTTTAATATTTATATGTCTCCCCATGGTCTGCTTAAGGCAATTCAGACTGTTTATATCATATACCTCAAATTTTCTAGTTTCTACCCATTATCCAATTCCAACACCACTTCCATATTTTTGTTTCTGCAGCACCCCACTTTCCAGTATCAACATCTGCATCCGTTTTTAAGTTCACTTTAACAAATTAACCACAAACTTGACAGTGTTGGAGATGCATGATTGTGGAAGTGTGATTGTGGAAGGTCATAAAGAAACACCCATGCATGAACAGTATTCATTGCTATATTGCATATAATTGCAAAAGACTGGAAAACAACAGAAACTTATTATCTCTTAGTCTGAAAATGAGAAGTCTGAATCATGTTGGGAAGGCCAATTGCCCTTCTTAGACTCTGGAAAAATCCATTCTTTCCTCTTTAGCTTCTGGTGGCTGCCAACATTTCTCGGCTTGTAACCACATCACTCCAATCTCTGCTTCTATCTTCACATTTCCTTCTACCTCTGTACATGTGTCTAATCTCATTCTCATGTCTCTTTTATAAGCATATTTGTGATGGCATTTAGGGTTACCTGGACAATCTGAATAATCTCATCTGAAGACCCTTAATTTAATTACACCTGTCAAAACTTCACAGTGTAAGGTAATATTTATAGGTTCTAGGATTTAAGTCCTAATGACTATTATCTAGGCTACTATACATAGTAATAAGTCTAAAGGGGGAAAAATCATGTAACTATCTCCAGGCACTAAGAAAATATTTGGCAAAATTGTGTGCACACTCATGGTAAAGCTACTTCGATATGTAAGAATTGATAGATACTTTTTCAACACAATTGTTAATTCAAAGCCATTATCTGCTTTAATGGATATACACTAGTGTCATTTCTACTAACATCAGGTGCAAAGAACTAGTGCAAGTGCCACTATTTCTGCTACTATTAGAAGCATTAGCCAATGTGATTAGACAAGAGAAATCTGTTAGATGCAGGCTAGAGAAGAATAAAACCTATATTTGCAGCTGATATGATACTATACCTGAAAAATCCCAGACAATCAATAATAAAACTAACTCAGACAATGAAAAATTTATTGAAGTAACAGGATATAAAATTGCCATATAAAAATCAATATTCTTCATACAAACAAATAAACAGAGGCTGTAATGCTAAAGAAAACCACATTTACAACACCATCAAAATATAGTAAATTCTTATGAATAAATTTAACAAGGAATGTGCAATCCAGTGAAAGGAAGATTTTTAAAACACCCCCAAAGAACCTGATAAAGCCTTGAATACATGAAAATGCATCCCCCATTCTTGTATAGGTTTATAGCATCATAAAATATCAGTTCTCCCTAGATTAATTCATAAACTTTATGAATTGTATGTAATTCCAATAAATACCAATAAGCTATATTCTGGAGTTAGACAATTTGATACTAAAGTTCATATGGAAAAAGAAGACATGCAAGACTACATAGGAAAAAAAAAAAAAAACACTAAAAAATCTATGTGGGGACTAGTTTTACCAGAAATTAAAACATTCAATAATACCTTGACACTTAAGACAATGTGGTATTGGAATATGAATAGACAGACAAACAGACTGGCGGAACAGAATAGTCCAGGATTAGGCCTGAATAAATGAGGACATTTAATAATATGACAAAAGTGGCATATCAAAACACATAAAGGTGAACTTTTTAATAAGTAGTTCTGGGACAATTAAGTAGTCATTTGGCAAAAGATAATATTAGATCCAGAGCTCATGTCATATAGTGGGATAAACTCCAGGTGGATTAGGGATCTAAATGCAAAAACTGAAATTATAGACTATAGAAGGAAAACTTGGCTAAATTATTCTTTAACCTTGGTAAGAACAAGGCTTTCTAACTATGATTAAAAATTAATGAACAACATAAAAAGATTGATAGATTTGACTGCATACAAATTAAAAATGTTTACATAATATAAAAATACCATAAACAAAGTCAAAGAATAACTGACAAATGGGGAGAAAATATTTGTAGCAAATATTACAAAGAAATCTTAAAAATCCAGGAAAAAAGGATCATAAGCCTAAAAAATAATGGAAATGTATAAACAATTCACAAAAATGTGAAAAGTTCTCAAAGCCACTCACAGTTAAATTCGTTACTTGCCTATCAGGTGGCAAAAAAAATTTAATGTAATGATAATTTTTTTTTGGTAAGGTTTGTTTTGAAGTGAAGGGGAAACTCACTTTCTTATTTTCTTGGTGGGAATGCAAAGTGGTCCAAACCGGCCTGACAGACATTTGACAATATCTAACAAAATCACATACATGCCTTCTTTTTGACCTTGCACTCCCACTTTTAAGAGATGTATCTCCAATGATACAAAAACACCTAAGCACAAACTTATTCACTGTTACACTGTTCATAATTGCAAAACACTGGGAACAACTTAAATAAATACATGTATGTGGGTAATTATTTAAATAAAACGAATGGTCACACAATGGAGTACTATGCAACTGTAAAAAGAATGAGGTAGACCACTTGAACTCATGTGGGTGGCTTTATAGATAAATAGAAAGTTAAGAGCCTCCCTGGTGGCGCAGCAGTTAAGTGCTGCACTGTGGAGCTGTTGGCAGCGGTGACATGAGTTTGACGCCTGGCTGGGGAGATTCCCACATGGCGTGGAAGACCTCTCCTGCCTCACCCACTGCTCCCCTCAGCAGTGTATTTCTGTCGCTCTGCCTGTTCTGCTCCCCACTCTATCTCTGGTGAACCCTCTCGCTGCCCCATGCCTCTGGTCTATACCCCAGCTTGTATGCATAAATAAATAATTCTTTAAAAAAAAAATTAAAAAAAAAAGAAAATTAAAAAAAAAGTAAAACCCCACAGAGTAGTATCTAGTGTATGTGACCACTCTTTTTTTAAAAAAAGTTTTTTCATTTATGTATGCGTATAAGAACTGGAGTATAGGCCAGATATGTGGGGGAGAGGGGGTGTTGTAGGGGAGGTAAGAGGATTTACCACTGACAGAACAGAGGGCAGAACAGGCAGATCTACTGAAATACACTGCTGAGGGGAGCAGCGGGCCAGTCAGGAGAGGTCTGCTGTGCCATGTGGGCTAGCGCCCTGGCCAGGGCACCTAACTCAGGCCATAGCAGTGATAGCACTGAGACTTAACCCCTATGCCACCAAGGAGACCTCTATACCTGACCCTTTGTGTAAGAACTTAGGTATAAGAAAATAAATGTGCTCCTTTATGAGAGGAATCTAAAAGGATAAATATGAATTGCATAGATGCAGAGTATATCCTTCAAAATATTTATCAGTATAGAGGGAAAGAGTAACTCTCTAGTGAAGAAAAGAGCAGACACCAACTTAAACCAGTAATCAAGATAAATACCAGAAATAAGACATATCTGTATCATAAATCCCTTGATATGACACTTTGAAAAGGGACACAGTATCATTTCTGTAGTGTTCTTGCCAACATTGCATAATCCTACCCCAATCATGAGAAAACACTAGACAAACCTAAATTAAAGGACATTCAACAAAATTACTGATCATAAAGTCATAAAGGACAGGAACAACTGAGAAACTGTCATAGATTGGAGATAAAATGCAATGTGGGCCCCTCTACAGTCTCCTGTAATGAGAAAATGTTAATTTCAGGAAATTTAGTGTATTTTTGAGTGAGATTTGTCAATTAGTTAATAACATTGTACTAGTGTTAGTTTCCTATTTTTGGTCATTCTACTATGATAAGGAGAGATGTTAACATAAGTGGAAGCAGAGTGAGGGATATAAAGAAACTCTCCATATTTTTGCAACATTTTGTAAGTCTAAAATTAGTTCAAAATAAAATGTTGTGTTAAAGCCAAAAATAGATAAATAAACAATATGAATCTGTCAACTTCTATTAAGCATTTTCTGGAAACCTCCACCTTCTCCCTACTCTCCTATAAAAGTTTCAAAACATTTCTAAAACCACATACCACATTTCTTAAGGTAACAATGATCAGAAGGGCAGCCTCCTTGCAGGCTGCCAAATTAGTGAAGAAGAGAAAGCTAGAAGGGGCACCAGAGGAAATGGAGCATCGGAGGGAGATTTTTAAATGACCTCCTTTGTGTTGCTAAATTTATTCATAACCTGGAATGGGCTACAACCATCACAAGGACACAAACCTCATCAGGTAAATTCAAGGACTTTTTAAAAATGCATCTAACCACCTCCTGTCCAAAACATTCAAGCTTAACCTTTCTCCTGAAAATGCAATCTGCTCCTTCCACCCTGCCCACTTACTAGACTCTGAGACCTAGATTGTCACACGAGCAGAACCATCACCTTGTCCTGATTCAATAGGTTCTTGTTGTTACATTATCAGCTTGAGATCCTAGGGGTATATGGAGAGGTGCCTATTCATTGCTGAAAGTGTTCAGACACAATTTATGTTCTTCACATAACTTTGTCCTTAAAGGTGACTTTGGGATCGATTTCAAATATGTTTTTCCAACAATCACACTAGAATGTGAACTTTCTCTTCATATTAAAAGTAAAAGAAATAAGACAAAGATCTCTAAATAATTAACTGAGGGGGTTGGGGAAAAAAATGGTAAAGCTAACACAGCTTTAATCTTCAGCTGTTAGCCCTAAGACTGAGAGGTATACCAGGGCACCCAAACTTCCATACGTTAGAGGGGTCCAGCCATCTATACACACAGACAGACAGACAGACAGACACACACACACACATACACACAACATACTCCCAGTGTAAAAGAACTTCAATATAATGTGCGTAGGGAGGGGCCTCCCCGGTGGCGCAGCGGCTGGGCGCTGCGCTGTGGAGCTGTCGGCAGCGGCGACGCAAGTTCGACGCCCGGCCGGGGAGAGTCCCACATGGCGCGGCAGACCTCTCCTGCCTCGCCTGCTGCTCCCCTCAGCAGTGTATTTCTGGTCTGCCTGTTCTGCTGCCCGCTCTGTCTCTGGTGAACCTTCTCGCCACCTCACGCCTCTGGCCTGTACCCCAGCTTGTATGTATAAATAAAAAATAAATCTTTAAAAAAAAAAAAAAAGAATGTGCGTAGGGAGAGAAAAAAGGATAACAGTTTCCAATAAAACATCCATACCCATCTCCTGGTGGATAAATGCCCAGCCAAGCAGAGTTGACCCAAAGCAGGACTATTGAGGCCCAAAACCTTGCCACAAATCTAAGGCACCTTCTGGCAAGGAACCATAGGAAAGGGGCAGAGGGGCTCAGTCAAGTCTGGCACTAAAGGAGTAAAATCAAAGTACAAATCAAGATAACAGCTGCCATTGTCAACCTCCCCATGTGTTTCTTCCATGTCCCCCAAATCCCTGGTGCAAGTCCAAAGGTGAGAAGCAAGCATGTCCTTCTTTTCCACGTGTCTCTCCTGAGCCCATCTGCCTTCCATGGCATATAGCTTCATCTGGCTGCTCAGCTGCTTCACAATAATTAGTCCAAGATAACTACATGTAGGGATTGCAGGGAACATGATACCCCCTTTCATGGAGATGCAGCTATTACACAGCTTCTGCACCCTCCGTTATGGTCCAGAAAACTATGCTGCTCTACAAAAGTGTGCATGGATCTAGTGAGCACTGACAATGAACCTGACATGGCTGCAGCCATGACATTCATCACATAGTGATGTGCTTTGCATTGCCTTACACTTTTCATAGTCTTCATATCTTCACATATTTTATTTAACTTGACCTTCAAATTCTATTGTAACATGGGTAGGATAGATAATTTCCTTTTAGTAATGATGCTATGGTCTGAATGTTGTGTGTCCTCCCCACTTCCCCCATAAAAATTCACATGCTGAAATCCTGATTCTTACGGTGGTGGTATATGGTGAAGATCATGGGAGGTGGTGAGATCATGAGGGAGGAGAATGTCATTAGTGTCTTAAAAGAGGCTCCAGAGCGATCTCTCCCCATTTTCCACCATGAAAGGACAGAGAGAGGATGAGATAGCTGCAACCCAGAAGAGAGCCTTCATCTGACTATGCTAATATGCAGATCTCAGACTTCCAGCCTCAGGAACAGTCAGAAATAAACCTCTGTTGTTTATAAGCTGCCCAATGTGTGGAATTTTTGCTGTAGCAGCCCAAATGAACTCAAGTGATACATACCACCATACCATTCAGCTGTTTGCTAAACTATATAAAGTCCCTTTGTTTGCACTACCTTGTTCAGGTTCCACTAAAAGGTAAAATGAGGTAGGACTATACCCATTTCCAGGTAACTGAAGCTCGGAGGTGGGCTAATCCGAAGTCACCCAGGTAGTAAGAGGGATATGGGGATTAAGAGTAAGTCTTCTGACTCAAAATTTGATAATTTTCCCCTCTGGTGCCTCTCATCGCTGCTTATCCAAATGGGGAGAAATTCGAAGTTTCTGATGCAATTCCAAAATGAGTCCACATGTCTTCATACTAGAAGAAGATCTAATGGGGTCGTTCTGCTTAGCTGTTTGGCGAGCACAGCTATCCCAGTGGAACTGGGCAGAAATAGAACATGCGCAGAAGCCATGCAAGTGGAACAGCACCAGCTCAGCCATCAGCCTGGAATCTGCTGTTATCTGTACAGATATCTTTGGTTCTGGTAGGAACCTTTCCAAGGACATTAGCAGAGTAAGATGGGATGTATGTTAATTCACTAATTAAAAGCTCAGAAGGAGTCATTAAGTATTTGAGGTAAGAACCGATTAGGCTTAGGGGTGAGGCCTGTTACATAACAAACTCTACTGAGCCAGCTCTCTATGCCTTCCTTTTTGCTCCACTGTATCCTGGAGACATGGAGTCTACCTTACCTAGTCAAGAAGAACTGGGTTTCAGAAATAAGAGGATTCCAGAACCATGCTTGACGCTTCGGCAGCCTGTCAGGTTCCATGATGTCTTTCCAGAGCTTGACCATGGATTTCTAATAGAAAAGAACAAAGCAACTGAAGAGGGATGGGCCGCTGGAGTGAGGCAGGTATGCCAAAAATGTCTTCCTTATTATTCCTGGCCATACTGAGCACGGTGCCCAGGGGAGAATTCTGGCCCCCTAGGTCAGTTGGACAAAGGTCACTAATCTGGCAGCTGTCACTTTACTTACAGTGACATCAGCAACATGATCCATTTTATCAGCAGCGACCTGGACTTGAGCCTCCCCAAGAGTTGCGGACATGCGCAGTTCAAGCTCCTCCACCCGCCCCTTCTGCAATGCAAGAGTTTCAAGGCCTTTTCTTCCAGAGCAGCGGGGATTTCTTTGTTTTTATGTGGCTATATTTGGGGAAACTTTCACGTGTGCAAAGCGGCATTGTGATGAATAGTGGAACATGGAGCTGTGTGGAGTCACCGAGCTGAAGGTCACAAGGAAAAAACCAAAACCGGTAAACTCAAGCTGTTTGGTCCCAAACTTGTAAATCCAAACAATCTCACAGTTATGAAATGGAAAGTTTGTGGGGGAAAAAACAAATGCTTTGGTTATTACAGTGTTACTACATTCATAAAATATATTTCATTGGGGGGGAGTTTACACAGGGGGTAATGAGATTTTTGCTTTATACATTATTTATAACCGCTTAATCCAGGTACTGTGGGTTATTTTTTTATTCCTTCGTTTTCACAGCTACAAAACACTTCAGTATTTCTAATTTATTTCTGCTTACAATACAGATGTTCTCAATTGTGTTTCTAACTACATTTCAACCGTTATGATCGCGTTTATTTGTTTGTGTCAGCACACAAACGGGCTGAATGCGCAGCACACAAGCGGGAAGCCTGCAAAAAGGCCACTTGTGCTTCAGTTACCAACAAATTAACGTATGCTGGGAGGCACTATCTTCATCATCGGTGGTTTTAATCTTTGGATAATTCCCCTGCAGTTGGGTAAGCAGAACGTCAGCCCTCTCTCGGTGCAGAAAGGGTGCACGCTTCAAAACAGTACTTTTCAAGATGACCATTTGGAAGCAACATTTGGAGAACATTTGGGTTATGTCCTCTCACTGAATTTCCAAGCTGTTGGAAACGGACTAAGGAAAAATGCAGTCTGTATTGAATCCGAAGAAAGCAAGAGTGTAAGAGCCTTGAAGGTCATGTGTAAATATTGACGTTTTAATTTTGTTTAGCATACCGGAGTGGAACCCTCTGGTAGCTTATCCTGCCATAAAAACTCACCATTTGCACAGCCCTGCAGATTGTCAGGGAAAGATCTGATCTGAGCAGCCAAGGGTGCTCTTCCCTCTCTTTGCTAACAAGGCTGAGTTTTGTTTGTGCAAAATCTGAGTCAGAGGGGCGTTCCTCCCCTCTCATCTCCACCACGGACCGATGCACCTGATTAGATAACAGAAATCTGTGGGCTGAATGTTCATGTAGTGACATGAAAGCCAAGATGCAAAAACACTCAGAAAAAACAGCCTCCTACTCACTCTGAGAGTCAAGTCAGGTGCCTTAAACCTGTTATTTGGAGAACCAATGAGTGGTTAATTTGACCAAACACCCTTCTGTGTGAACTCAGAAGCAGCACCGGGAAGGAATACCACTGCCTCTTTGCTCTCCACACCCATCTCACAAACCGGCGCGATCGTCCTGAATCGGTCATTGAATCAGGGCGATATACTGAAGGGGAGCTGCAAACGAAAGTCCAGCCTCCCCCACCAACAGCAACGGTTAGGGCTCCCCATGCACTGAACTTCACCACGACTCTTGAATATTGACCTACAACTGCATTACTTTCCTATGCCAAAGAAAAGAGCCCCACGTATGTAGAACAGCCTGACAGTTTGGTGAGATGCGAGTGGCTCTTGCCTCCCTACAGTGAGGTCACGAGAATCATTTCCCTCCTGAGACACAGTCGATTGAAATGCAGGTCCGGCAGAAATGAGGAACCAGTGAATGAAACATGCAGGAACTAGGGCCACCTCAAATGGTCTTTGGCCTAAAAGGTTTTTTTCTAAGTGAAAAGAAGAAAATTGAATGTGGGAATAAAATGATCTTTTAATGCTTCATAACTCAAACTCTCTGACTTACCTCAAAAAGAGAGAATGGTATAAAAAAACCAACACTATTTTTTGCCCTCTACATTTAAATTTTCAGAGGTGCTCCTCAAACATTAATGATGTAGCCTCTGTGCCCAAATAAATGTCATGACTTAACAACTCACACTGAGGTTGCAATGCTGACCACCCTTCCCTTTTCAAGCTTTATAGGTCTTGGCCAGTTCAACTTTTAAAAAAGTTCTATAAATTAAAGCTACTCTCAAACTGACATTGTTTTGTTTTGTCTTGAAGAAGTACCAAGTGGGCATGACCATGCAAAATTCCCAAGTGGGCAAAATGTGTGTCCCTACACCCTCCCCTTCACTCCCTGTGCTTTTCCCTCACTTCCTTTGAGAATCTCCTCTTTATTCCCACTGACTAACTTCTAAGATACCTCCAATTCCACTACTCTTTAGCCATAGGAAAGAATATTGGTAACTAGTAGTGTAAATTAGTTTTGTATTTTGAACAGAATGAGAAAATTTCACTTTAAGAGAAGGAGAAAGCCAAAAGAATGGATCTTTAGAAGTAGAATATCAAACATCATGACATCTAGATAAAATACAGTTTGGGGCAGTATACTCTGAGTCTCAGAAGTAGGCGAACCAGTCAAGTCAGTACCTGTGAGATAAACCTGGCAAATTTCAGGGCACACACACACACCCCTCCAACTGTAATGTTTCAGGCATAGTGTGTAATAAGTAGTTCTACCTGCCTACTCAGAACTTAATACTGATTAGTTCAGCTTATTAACAATGATACCTGAATACTTGAACTAAATTAACAGAGTCTGCTCTTCCAGTTATTCTGAAGAACCTATTGCTTTGCCAGTATTTAAAAACAATGAAGCAGTGATTAAAAAAAAAAAATCCCAGAAATCGAAGAAGAGCACAGCAGAGTTTATTTAGAAGATCTGAGTTGAAGTAACACAATTCACTGTTTTTATAAATAACGTGAGTGTTGATTTGTTTCAGCCAAGAGCCTACAATGTCTTCTTTCCAATTTTGTCTCCTCCATATTCTTGAACCTACAGGGATGGGAGAGGAGACAGAAAAGACTTCTTTTATTTGAGCTTGTGAAAATGATAACTTTTATCAAGTTCAATGTCATAAGTTTTCTTCCACAAGAAGGAAGAGTATACTTCCTTGTAAGTGATACTTCATTATTACCTAGAAATGATTCCTAATTCTCAGCAGATAGAACACCTGAGAAAAGAAGGGTATTCTCCCAAGTAACAAAGAATAATGTGATAATCAATGTGATTGACTGTTGTAAGCTTTCGTAGCCCATTTCAGAGTGAGATCCTGAAATATGGGGACAGAAGTATGCCAAAGGAGGAACATAAGCATCCCAAAATGCTATCAGCATGACCCACATTTTCAACATCATTATTGAAAGTAATAACGTAATGAGAATAGAAAACTTACACTGTGTTTACTGGATTCACAAGCATTCACCCCAAAAGGGGAAAATTTGCATAATTTTGAAACATGTAATTGTCCTGCTTCATTTCCAGGCATATAAAAAAAAATACTTTAATCTAGATTCATGTATCTTGATCCATGTGCGCATTAGAAGCACTTGGAGGTATCTGAGATTTTGGTTTTTTGGCTTTTTGTTTGTTAGTTTTCAAAATGTGTGTTAGTACCCTACCACAAATGTGTACTGAAATTGAATTTCATAGTCAGTGTCAAAGAACTGTGTACTTTGAAAAATTCAAGAAAATTCTGAGATTTACCCCGAATTCAATGGTATTTATATAAATCCTTGGTGTTTATATATGATGACCATACGTGGTAGAGCTGACCAAAGTAGAGGTAATTATTTGGGGTCTTGGAACTTCAGCCCAGAAGACAAGGGCCCAAGAAGCCCATGAACAGAGTTCTAAGTTGCCTAGGGATAGAGAGGGCTTACTTTCCCAAAGACAAGACTGAATAGCTCCCAATCAGTTTTGTTATACAAATTAGATTTCAAATCAGTAAAGTTCTGATTGGCGTACTGGTATGCAAATTAGGCAGAGTTAGTTGTAAAGTGATTGGTCAACTTAGAATAATGAGCAGTGTGTGTTGGACTGGCTTTGTGTCAGTTTCTCCTGGAGGTGGGGGATATGGGTAAGCCTCAAATCTCCAGACTGTTTTTGGTTTTACCCAGATAGGAATGGTTCTGCTTGTTTTTCTTTCTTTCTTTCTTGATATTTCTTGTCACTTTGAATGTTAATGGCTAATTTTGAGATTTAAAATCCACACCTTAACATGGTCTCTGGAGGCAAGGAAAGGAGAGAAAGTTTGAATGCTGAAGACAATTTGGACGTAAGTGAAGGCAAGGTTAAAGAATTTGGAATGCATAATAAATAAAGTAAAGAACACTTTCTTTTGTCCTTAACTGCTGTCTCTTGATTCCTCTGTCAGTATGGTTCTATATACCTTTTTATCCCATGGTCCTCTTACCCTCTCACTCTTCATATTTACATTACCTATATGATCTCATTATCTCCTTGACTCCATCCCATACACTTTTGACTCCTGACTTAGTCTCCTTGACAGCCATGAATAAGTATCATGGACTGGGTAGCTTGAACAATAGGCATTCATTTACTCACAGTTCCAAAAGTTAGAAATCCAAGATAAGATGTTGGTAGCACTGGTTTCTTCTGAGGTCTCTCTCCCCTTGTCTTGTAGATGGCCATCTTCTTCCTGTGCCTTATATGTTCATCCCACGCGACTCTGTGTCCTGATATCCTCTTCTTATCAGGACACCAACCATATTGAATAAGAACCTATATCAATAACCTTTTAACTTATTACCTCTTGAAAATGCTATCTCCAAATACAATTAGATTCTGAGGCGTTAAGTACTAGGGGTTAGGACTTCAGCATATAAATTCTGGGGAACACAACTCAGCCCATAAAACCCCAAATTCTATAACTCTAGTTCTACATAGTGACTTGCTCATATGTTTTATGAGCTCTCACATGAAAACAAGGGATAAGATATCTGTGTTGCTTAAGGGATCAAGACAAGGACCAACTTGTGGAAGATGAAGTTTGAAAATTGCCTTATAACCTAAAGAAATGGTTAGATGACAATGAAAGAGCTCTCGTTGTTAGGGCTTCATCTCCTGACTTTTTCCCATCACAGGAAGGACACAGCAGAGGCTGGGTGGGTGCTTATCATCTCTGTCTTCAGGGAAATTGAGCTGGGCCTCCAGGCTTCCTGTTGTTTAATTTGATGACTTTAATGAGAGAATGTGAGCTCAAAAGATTCAACCAAGATGATCAAAATAAAGCAGTCAAAAATCTAAAAAGTGTATGCATGAATGTGTCTATAAACGTAGCATAATCAGACATGAAAAAAATGATATTTTTGAAATGCTTAGGCTCATATTCTTAATAGAATAATATAACAAACAAAGAAGTGTGAGCCATTTCAAAAATGTTGAGACCTTGGGTAAAGCCTCAGGTAAGAATTAAACTAGAAATACTCAGAAGTGTCTTTCCCAAGAGAAAATTATCAATCAACAAGTGGATGTCCATGACAATTTAAATCAAGATTTTCCCCAAAGGAATCACAAAGGTCATCAATCAGGCTGTTTCACATTAACAAATCTGCTCTAAGTATCAGCTTACAAGATATGTGCAGGAAGGCCACTCTGGAGACCATGTGGTGGTGGGTGTCAGAATCAGAGGGCCAATTTTTGAGAACCCTTGACTCCAGCTCCAGTTCTTTCCTGTGCTAGTCAACTAACCTAAGGAGTTCCTCATGTTCTCTGAGACTCAATTTCCTCATCTGTAAAATAGGAATAATATTACTTAGCCTGACAGCAAGTTGTAAAAGTTGGTAAGATCATGTAATTTAACCAGGCAATTTAATTCAATTTAATTGTCAATTATACAGTGTTTCCAACTATAGGGTATTAATATTACTGCCATTATGTTTTTCTTCTTGCCCAAGGCAACTGACACTCCTGTGTGCCATATGTACGACTCATCTCCCCATTAGATGTAGCATGAAAGATTTAAAGAAGTGTTCATTAAGAAAGATGCAGACTTCCCAGTCACATGGAGAAAAATAATCCAGGAGAGGCATTCATATTTCAAAAGACTGTAAGGAGATAAAAATAAATCAAAGCCAAAAGATAAAGAATTGAAAAATGAAGAAATTCCATACATTAGAAGGGTAAGTGTTCTTGAGCTTCTTTTCATTGTTTCTAGTTCCAAACTTTACCATTTATGAAGCTCTATCCATATGCTTATTGAAAATGCAGAGTCTGCGGCCTCCCTGGTGGCACAATGGGTTAAGTCTCAGCCTATGAAGGTGTCCACAGCCACAGCAGCATTAGTTCAATACCCGGCCAGGAAGATTCCCACATGGCACAGCAGACCTCCCCTGTCTCGCCCGCTGCTCCCCTCAGCAGTGTATTTCAGTAAATGCACCTATTCTGCTCTCCGCTCTGTCTCTGGTGAGTCCTCTCACCACCCCACACCTCTGATCTACACCCCAGTTCTTGTATGCATAAGTTTAAAAAAAAATCTTAAAAATAAATAAATAAAAAATAAAAATGCAGAGTCTCCCTCCCTGGAATCTCTCTCCCCACACCCCATTCCTGATATTCCATTTCAATAGACAGCACTTTGAAAAGTATTTCCCAGAGAGTGAGTCAAACCCTTAGGAGAAACGTCTCATGCTTCAAGTAACAATATCGAGTTTCTTCAGTGTTTACCAATCCAGAGTTTCATGGACAATACCCAAAACCTTACCATCCAGCTCCATTAATTCCATCTGCCCTTCAAAATATGATAAGCTAAGTAAAAAATTGGTGCTTGCTTGAAGCAAAGCAAAGTCATGATAATGCCCCAATCCTCCCCCACAACTTTGAGACTGCAACCCCAAGCCCCCCTATCTAGGTATTTTGGATTTGCCAACTGCCCAGAAGGATGAGAGCTACATAGTATGATGATGGCAAATCCCCACTAAGTCAGGTAAGTTGGCATAAAGTTGGCATATGTAGAACTGTCTTGGCTTCTCAGGGGGCTCCTCCTGACACAGATGGGATGGAGGACTTGTGACGCCTCACTCATCTCCTTCAATCTACACCACTTCTACCAGCTTTCATGAGAATAAGTGAAAGAGCCAAAACCAAATCTGGACTATATCTCTAAATAGCCTGAGGCCCTAGGCAAGAAACTGAGACATTTGAGGGAATCTTTGGAATTTTCATCTCTTCTTACACCCTGCTAATCACTGTCATTGAGTAGCAGGGCCAGTTTTTTCAGGTCATTATCACCTGCCCTTGACATGCCAGACTCACCTGCTGTATCTCCAGATCACGCCCCATCAGTCCTGCAGTCATAACCACCTACTCTGTGGCTTCTCCACTGACAGCCCAACACTCCTAAATCCAGGAAAACACACGAGTCAGTGAGGGACAACTAATATCAGTTGACACTTTAAAGCAAACTATTATATTCCACATTATTTATATGTGTGTGGGAGGGTGTAACTTTTGTTCACTTCAGTTTCTGAGACTCATAATCATTCTCATCTCTTAATTTGTACAAATTTTCAGTCTAACAAGCTCTTTTGCAAAAAAATATCTATTCATCCAACATTTAGTGAGTTCTTCCTTTCCACTAAGCACTATGCTAGATACCAATACAAAGAGTTCATAAAATCTCCTACCCTGAACATATTTAAAGAAGGAAGGTCTTTGCAAAGATTGAAATGGGACAATAATTGTTTAACACACAATTTTTCCTCTAGAGTGCCAAGATCCTCGTATGACAAAGGAGAAAAAATGATCAACAATTTCCCAATATTTTGAGAAAATTATTTCATTGCTTCCCATTCACTTGACATCACTGGTAACCATTTGAGAGAAACAGCCAAATTCTACACTCTCCTAATTCTGTCTAAACTTCCTGGAATGTCAAGACCAATAGCCATTTCCTCTATTTACTATAATCTGGACTGAAGGGGGTAGTATTCTTTCTCTTTAATTGTAATAAATTAGGCATTAGATTTACAAATAAATCTCGAGTGCATCAAATTGAGAAGCAGTTAGGATCACCTATGAGGTGTCATGCACTGTGATAGGAAATACAGATGAGTAAATGCATGTCCCCAACTCTAAGGAGTCCAGATGGGGAGGAATACATACCAAAAGCTAAGTAAAATTCAAAGTTATTGTTTAGCAATAAAGGTAAGATCAACACTGTAGGGTAGAATTTTTTCTCTCTATTTCAAGTCCCAGTGCTCTTGCTGAGGTCCTCACCATGCTCCATGTGGTAGGGATGAGCATCTGAAACACAGTTGACATATTGTACTTTTATTTAAATTCTGTTTTTATTTAAATTCTTCAAAATTCTAAAATGGGCTATGAAAATATGTCCTCTGAGCCCTTTAGAAAACAAGTCCATCTAATTACATTTAGAAAAGAAATCACATCAGATTAACCTTATTTTGATAGGAATATTAAATCAGGCAACTAGATGGATCTAGTGAATTTTGCTTAGAACAAGAATTCTGAGAAGGTCTCAAGATTTTCTGCCTGTCAAGTTGAAAAATAATTTGTACCAGATAGTACCACAAGATGACTTCATCACAATTAAACAACAGAGTCCTAAGGGTGCTAGTCAGCCTTAATGAAAGTTTCTAAAGATATTCTTTAGGCCTAAGTCCTTACCTCTGAATTATCCAACATGTTACACAGTTGGGTGAAGATGCAGAAGTTGTGCTCCTCCGAAACTCCCAATGAATTAAAAAAATTTCAGAATATGGCAAATAACTAGCAATTTCCTGTCTGTATGAGAAACATATTTTTGAAAATATCTAGGATGACCGAATGCACAAATGAATTGTATATTTTTGAAAGAGGAACTAACATTCGATCACATATAATGGGGAAAATGCAAGGTCCTACCACAGGATTTAAAACTAAATACCAAAGCACAACAGAATAAGAGAGAGGTTGCTTAACAGTTTGATTGGGTCTGACACACCCCCCCAAGAAAATTTTAATATTCTAACTGGTTGCATCAGTAGAAGTACAGAGCTTAGAATGAAGGAGATACTAGCCTATTTTGCATTATCAGGCTGTATCTGGAACACGTTGTTCAATTCTAGATGCTACACACTGAACTGACATGTGGAGGACTAGAACAATGAATAGGATTAACATCATGTTATGTGAGAAATAATTTATTATGTGTGATTATCATCAAAATCATAAAAACAATTAAATGCCAAGTGCTTTACATGCATTTTCTCATTTAGTTCTCCCAAGATTTTACCTATGAGGCATGTTCTATCATTATTCCCATTTCACAAGTAACAAAATAAAGGCTGAGAGAGTCAAGCAATTTGCCCAAAGTCAGAGAGGAGATTCATAGAAGTATCCATGAATCTTAACAAGGCTTCTCTGGCTCTAGAACCTACAGAATTAAAAAGAGGAGACAAATACTAGCAAGATTATCATACGGACACAGGTACATACTGGTTCAGAAGGGAGAGAGTGTTAAAGGGAGAGAGTGTTAAAGAATGGGAAATACTGGGGAAATTGGCTCATTATATGAAAAAACTTACCAAAACTTTATTACATATTTTATAATAATTTTATAAGCATTTTATAATAATTCTTCTAGGTATCTCAGACAAACCCCCTCCTTTACTTTCCCACTCCATTTCAAATCAAATTAAACATTTCCTTGAATGAGGGCAATTCTATTGTTTGAAAGAGTTTTTTCTTTTCTGTCCACAAGAGCTCCCAGTTCAGATTTGTAAGTGGTGTGTTTCTGTGGGCCACATTTCTGTCTCTCTGTCTCTGTTCCTTTTAACTACTGCACACATCTGAATAATTCAAATATCAAGGATGTTTAATTTTGACTTTATAAACTCTTACTCATAGTTGCCCCTGGAAGCCAGAATTGCCCCTTCCCTCAGTGCCACCTTGAAGCCACAATGGGCGATTTACAAGTCACCCTAGGTTCTGTAAAGAAGCAATCCATTTCCAAGTTGCAATCTACTTGAAATAATCTCCCCAATTACATGGAAGTAATTTACTCTATATTTACTTTCTGCTTTGGACTATCAAATATCTCTTCCTCTTACCCCCAGGGGCAGCAGCTGGGATTAAAACTTCCACTACCCGCCTGGCTGGGATTTTATTATTTAACTCTTTCATGCCCACAGAGTTTGCACCAGCCAATGACTAAAGTTTTCTTTAGGAACGTGAATTGTATTATATCAACCTTATTTATTTTAGATCCAACCTATTTCCAAAAATTATTAATTTTAGTACAAATTCTTTCTCCAGCACTGAGGCTGACCTATATAAAGCTAAGCAGTTGAAGTAAAACACTTAATCAGGTAACAAGCAACCCCATGCAATGCCAAACAGACACATTAGGTATTGTTTGCTACAGGTTCAGAAAAAGCTCAAGTAGCATTACACCAAGAGACCCCTCTCACCAGGAAAAGCTTCACTTTCCACCCTAAGGAGGCCACCAAAGCCCAGATGAGGAAATATTTTTATTTCTAGTTTCTCGTTCTGGGGTAGATCCCCAAATCTCAGGGTGTGCTCCTGTTCTTCCTCTCATGAAGTAAAAGGAAATTTTTTTTTTTCCAAATAAATCCCAGCCCCTCACACCGTAGAACCATGATGGGCAGACCTTTTCCTTTGTTTGTAATAGTAAACTTTATTTTACAGAGCTGTTTTCAGCTTATAGAAGCACTGAGCAGAAAGCACAGGGTTCGCCTAGCCCCCTTTGGTGCCATTCCCAAGGTGACGTTTCCGCCATTATCAGCACCTGACGACGCTGGGCAGGATTTCTCTCCAGAGAGGCCCAGTTTGAGGTTCCTGAGTTTCCTGACCTTTAGATGACAAAGAACGTGGTCAGGTTCCTCTGTTTCTAATAGAACTTGCTCAATCCCAACGCCTTGAGCATCTGCTAGGCCCGGCCCTTCTCTTTCTGAGCCACAACACAAACCTGGCCCAAAGGCAGCCTCCCCGCAAAGCCAGCCAGACGGGGAGCAGGAGGCAGGAATGGGCTCTGGTAAGAGCCTGAGGGCAGCAAGTTTCAACAGGGTACTTTTGAAAAAATTGGCCACATTATCTTATTTAATTACAGTGGGTTCATCCTTACATAGGCAAACTATTAAAAACAATTCGGCGGACATCTTTGAGCTACTTTATCAGGTGAGAGTTGCTCCACAACTCTCTTGTCTGGGTTTGCTGTGCTAGGATGAACCTCTTCCCAGTACCTGGCCCTTTTTCTGCACGAGCTTTTGGTTGCTAATGAATTTAACTTTCTGAGGAGATAAGAGAATAATGTTGTTTTGTTTGCACACCGACTGCATGACTAACAAGCACGTTATAAAATAGAACCATTCCGAGCTTTATCCACAGGTGGACACGCAGTTCCTGTGTTCAAGTGAAGCCCGGGATGACTCTCACACAAGATTAGGTTGTTATTGCGGAAGCTGGGGCTTGCACACTGTTAAAAGCCCAACCTAATATGTTCACTTAAGACATTATACCTAATTATGCTATTTGTCAGTAGGGAAACCTGCTCCCCAAACCTTAAGCCATTCTGATGCACCAGTGTGGGCCTGAGCTCTGTAAATATGCCAAGCAGACTCTGTAGGATTCCAAGCTAACTATGCTCCATGATGTTTATGAAAATGGGCAAAATCCAGTCCTTGTGCCTTCTGTACTCACAGGGTGAGATGTATTTTTTGTTGGTCCTTTAGCTATCAAAATAAATCAATGTGAGGGGAACTGTGTGTGCTTTTATTTTTGGAAACTCATTGCAATGTTTGCAAGTATCACCTATGAAATATACAGTTCTCTGTCCACCAAAGCATTTGGGGGTGCTCTAGGGGGCTTATTTATTCATTCATTCATTCAATTGGCTTGTTACAGCACTTATAGATGCAATATACAGTTTTATGACTATGGTCAATGGATACTTTATTGCATACTTGAAAGTTGTTAAGAGAGTAGATCTTAAAAGTTCTCATCACAAGAAAGAATTTTTTTTATAACTAAGTGACAAATGTTAACTAGACATCATGGTGATCATTTTGCAATATATACAAATACCAAATTATCATATTGTGCTGAAACTAATATAGTTATATGTCAATCACACCTCAATTTCTTAAGGGGGAGGGGGATACCACCTTCATAACCAAGAGAAAAAACTGATAATGAGTTCGGAATCATGGTTGGGGCTTGGCTCTTGAGTTTGGGAGAGGCAAGAGTCACATGGTTTGTATTTTTTTGGGGGGAGCAGGTATGGTATGCTATTCTAAGAGCACTAACCATTGTTTCAGTGTGTGTTGAGTGCACAGAATCCTGTGGGATCAAAAGCGCATCGTGTGTGTGTGTGTGTGTCTGTGTGTGTGTGTGTGTGTGAGTGTATGTGTGTGAGTGTGTGTTTTCCTCTCCCCCGCAACCCCACTGATGGAGGAGAATATGGTTCAGTCAACCAGGGGCTCTGGTAGTTCATCAGAACCCCATTGTCTGAATGTAACCATCAGTCAAGAGGCTTCAAAACAATTTCATTTGCTTAATCAGAGATTAAAATCACATATTAGGGCCTTAGGAGAGCTCATGGTGATCTAAATCAAGTGTATCATTCTGTACCTTAGATCTTCCCTATGGCTTCCAGGCAGAAACCACCATCTCAGGGAACTTATGAGACGATCATTTATCCCCAGACATACCTGGACTCTGCCTTGAGAGTCCAGGGAGAAGCTTAAGCCCAGCCATCCATGCACCCATTCTCCTTTCATATTTGTTTCCAAATACCTACCATCACCCTAAATGTGCCCCATATCACTTAACACTAAACATAAACACTTAGGTTTATTTTTAAATTCTTCAGCTTGTCACAAAGTAGTTCATTATTCCCTAAAAGAAGACCCTTTCCCCTGCATCCCATAGTTCTTTCTGTAGAACCCCTGTTCTCCCTTATATCAGACATTTAGCCAAAGCCTATTGATGGTCACTATTCTCTGACTTCCAATTCTTTATTTTGCCCAGTGTCCTTTAATTGGTTCATACTCTGTCTCAATTTTCTGGGCCTCCTGACATTCTACCCATTCATATAAATGCTACATATATCCAGTTTAAATATTCACTCAAGAATCCTTTTACTGTCGTATCTGATTCAACTCTTTGCTTACCTCTGTTTTGATCTGTCTATGTTTTTTCAAAATTTCATTACCATCTATTTTTCCATCTATTCATTTCAAAATCATTTACTGTGCATATGCTGGGCACCATGCATTGCTCTTAAGCTTTGGGAATAAGGAGATGAATAAGATGGAGTCCTGGTTCTCAAGGAGTTCACCAGGGAGGATAGATACGAATGCAGCACATGTGAGTAATTATCTCAGGGGGATAAAAACAGGAAGAGAGCACATGATGCTGTGAACGGCCAGAGCAAGGAAGGCAATCAGGCTGTCCTGTCTTCCTCCCCATCAGGCCATTTCCATTTTCGCTTGCCATCCTAACACTACACTTTGGTGCCCTTTCTATCCAAATCTTGACTGTTTCACAAGATCATATCATCTTATGTTCTAGGAATCCAGATCATATTTATCTCCACCTTCGTAAACATTTAGATTTACCCTTCATAAGACCCAATTTAGAAATTGTTTTATAAATGTTGCTTTGTCTTCTCAATAAATTTTAACCTCTAATTTGAAGGTCTCTAAGTGTATGTCGGTACTTCTGTATTCTTCTCTTTATGCTACTGGAGACACCCGAGGCACTCAATTTTAAAAATCAGATGAATAATTGATACCTGGATGTCCCTGAACATCTTCCCTTTTGCATAGCATGAATAATACCACATCTACACATAATAGGTGCTTTATAAAAGGAATATGGTATGAAATATAGAAAAGACCAAGCACTGAAGTCAGACAAATCTGAGTTCAAATCCCAATTCAACTATGCTCACTGATCTTGGACAAGTTAACTTTTCCAAGCCTCAGATCCTAAAATGCAAAAGGATAACTAATAATACAAACTTTATTTCTATTTAGGGGGTGATTAAATAAGCCTGCGTTTTTAACATGTTCAGCATGGTATCTGACCCATTTTGAGGGACTAAAACATGCTAGATACTGCCCATCCTCTATTCCTTCCCCCCTCTCCATCCCCACCCCCTCATAACAGGCAAAATTTAGCAAAAAGCAACAGAGACATTTAAAACATCTCCACCTGTGTGTTTATGGTTGTAGAGCAGCATTATAGCTTTTTCAAGCACCCGAACTCAAGTCTAGTGAGGAAGCACCTGCTTTGTGTTCATCACCCCCAGTTTGTCACAGGGAAAATGTTTGTTTATGTATTTTTCACTGTCATTTTGTAGGCATAACTGTAGTAAGAATTCTACAGTCCTTGAGTTGTAGAGCTCTCAAAAACACATGGGACTTCACTTTTTTGACTGTCCTTCAATGAGCTTGAATGTGAGATCCAGGGAAACCACTGTGCATTCTTGTACTCACAGAAAGGGTTAAACACCCCTAGCATGAAAGGACTCTGTGTTCTAACTCTAAATGTCATGGGAACATGGCCTGGAAAAGCTGAAGGCCATTGCATTATACAATTATCTATTTACTGGAGACAGTATATTTAATATCTAATCATCTAATCTAATAATACTGAAGACTATCAGACTGAAAGGTCAAGTGTTTAAGATTAGGGAGAAAGCAGCCTTAAAAGTACATTTAAAAGAGCCTCACAGATCAACAAGTCAGACTCAGTCCCTACCACGCGACCATCACTCCAAGGCCATCAGAGGCCTCAGAAATGTCACTATCTTTCAAACTCAGGATGTTTATTCTATCCACTCTACTCATGGGGGTTTTATTCCATGACGTGTCTTAGTTAGAAGCTAAAGATGATTATGTCACCTTTTGTAATGGCACATTAGTTCTATGAAAAAAAAAGTTACTCTGGGGGCCTTTCAATATACTGCTAATAAGAACTTTTATGTAAAATATTGTTTTTCTCTTGACTTTGTTGAGATGAGTTCTTTTTGCTTCCACTTGTGGGTCACTCCTTTGTACCCTCTTCTCAGAGATCTAAGCAATCATCATTTCTGAAGATTCTTGTGATGCAAATTCTTCATTTTGTTCATTCCTAAAACCCTCCAATTGAAAAGACACCCTGATTTCTCACTTTTGAAAGTGAATGGCCTTCCCCGTTCTTTACCTAAAGAAAAGTCCGGTCACAGTTCAGATTATAGAGATGAATCCTCTGAAGAATCCCCACATGGTACTGACTCCCCAACATCTGATGATGCAAATTTGGTCTGCAAGTCTTGTCTATTCACCCCAGATATCTGAGTCCTTTTCCACAGTGTTCTCCTAAGATACCCGCATTTCAATTCATGGATGTCTTCAAATCTACTTTGAAGCTACTTTGCTCATAATTTCTTAGAGTAGAAGATCTCAGCAGAAAAATTTAGATATCCCTTCTTCTCCCAGGAAAAACAAAACCATAAGAACCCTGTGTCGGGAGAGAATGGGTTATGCTGAAATCCCAGTGGATTATCAAAATAAAGTTTTGTTTGTTTGTTTTGCTCTGGTGCATTCATCACAAGTTAATGAGATGCTCTGTCAGAAGGTTACTCCCAGTCCCAGGTGGAAAGAGTTTAGATCATCTGGTCCCATCTCCATAGCAGAAGAAAGAGGGGACCAGAGGATGTCATCAGCACCCTTCTATGCCTTAACCCAGCATGGACATCATCCAATATCAGCTCACATTCCATTTGCTAGATTAGCCATACAGAGGTCCTCTAAATACTTGGAATATGATCTTCCCAGTGTGCAAAAATAAGAGGAGAACCAGGCACAGGTGAGAAACTGTAATGTATGCACGCACGCGCTCACATGCACACACACATTTCCACTGTCTATATTAACATGTTATGCCTCAAAAAGAATGAGACCAACAGAAAATTTAAAAAATGAACATAAAGGAAATTTTAGGCCTGGAGCCTCAGTAGCTTCAGAATAAGCAAAACAGAAATAACATACTTACTAGGTGCTTTCATCAAAATAAATACAAATTCCTATTTCTGCTCTTAATTCCTGAAATTTTTCAGTAATTTGTTGTAACCTGTTTTGTCAGGATTTTAAACCTTAGGTTATAAAAGTGTTTCCTACAAGATTGATGCTCCCTAATTTAAAAGTTTGAGGTCAGTTACACCAGGTTTACATCAAATTCCTTAGCAAATCCCAAGTTCCCAAGTGGGAGTTTGGGCTCGTTAGTTTACTTATAGCCTTCAGTTCTTTTGGCTTGCTTCTTTTTGTTCAGATTCATACTTAAAATGGTGCCTAGCACAGAGCCTGACATGTTCAGTATATATAAGAGTGCTTAGGAAGAACAAATGGATCAGCATGAAATCAGAAGCATCTATGCCAAGAGAATTTAGACAAACTTCTAAACTTACCATCAATGCTACAATAAAGTCCAACAAAATCAGTGTGTCTTGCCCATTACATAGAATAACTAATGTCTAGGGCAATACTGATTACAGTGAAAGAATGATTATATTCCTCCAATTTTGAATCCTGCTCCCCATTCTACCCCCAGCCCCACTTTTGCACAGATCTTATGATGTAGTTTTCATTTCTCAAGGAAGCAATGTGACCCTCGTTTCAAAGTCAGGGTCATAATTCTGTTATCTCTACAGCCTATCTGAAAGGGATAAGCCACCAATCTTTCTTGGGACATGAGGCCTTTTGAAAGTCACAGTGCATGTGGAGCATCTCTTAGAAGTAAATGCTGATCAGAATTGTGCAATGAGATTCCTTTCTGTTGGAGGAGGCTGACTCCTAACCTGACCATCCTCTGCTTCTCACAAGAGCAGAGTCATATAATAAAGGAGTTCACAACAGGCTGAACTGCAGCTATCTGTTCCTTAGGCATAAAATAAATAAAGTCTGCTTTGTGCCAGGCAGTGTGTTAACCAAGTTACATGTCTTATCCTTCGCCAAGGTAGAGTGGTGCACCCCAGTATTAGGGGCAAGATAGGAAGAAAATATTCAAGTATTTATTTGTTTCTTTTCTATCTCATTATTTGACCTCCATTTTGTGTATTTTATAATTTATGTAATATAGTATAATAAGGCCTGTATAAAATAAATATATGCTCACGCACATATGTTGAGAATATATGAATGGGAGTTTGTTCAATTTTTTTAAATAGATAATATAAGATGATGATGATAATGATGATGATGATGACGACTCCTATTTGTAGAAGAGCAAACTGGTGCTCAAAGAGGTTAAAGTGACTTGTCCAAAGTGTCAAAGCTGGTAAATGGCAGAGCTAAAACCAAAGTCCATATAATCTGGCATAATCTTTAAAGGAAAACCTTGTTCAAGAACTGGTGCTTAAAACCAAACTCATTTGTACCTGTAGAAATGCCAACCTCTGGGGCAGAAGAAACTCCATACTATGATCATCTTCCACATTGAATTAGGAGGAAAAGAAAAGAAACTAAGGCTACCAACACCAGACAGACTCTAGGGAGTGAATGCAAAAGAATTCAAAGAAAGCAAAAATCAAAGGGAAATGTCACTGCTTTTGTTCTCAAACCCTCTTCCTCACCCATTCCCTTAGTGTCTTTCTACAGGAATCAGATCCTGGCAAACGCAGTCCATTGTCTGAACAAGTGGTAATGGACACATCCAAATACCTAGCACCAGGGAGTTGAGAGGCAATCAACATGAATTGAGACACTTAGAGCTTCATCTTCTGCTGATTGAGCACTGAGGGTATGTATCCCCATGTGGTCCCTAAATGCTACACCCACGGGAGAAACATTTTACCTCGTTCAAAATACTTGGAGCCATGTCAGTTTTTGTGGTTGTTATGTACAATTTTCTTAACTAGTAATAAGTGATCCTCATGTTCAACTGAAGAGCACTAGACTCTGTAGTACCTTTCTTATAAGAAGGCTTTGAAGTTTAGGAAGAACTTCTGAGCTTCAGGGGAAAGTTGGAAACCACTCTATCTTATACACATTTAAAAAATTAAATAAGTGCAGTGGAATTCTTTCTAAGTAAGAATCTGAAGATCTCCATGAGACAGTGATAAAGATTTAATTTTTTAAATCACTATCAAACCCCTTTGTGCAGTATTTGCATAAGTTCTCAAACAATGGAACTGTTTTCATGTAAATTTCTTTTCAGGGAGATTCCTGCTTTCTGAAAGCAGAGTAACTACAGTAGCTAAATTATATAAAGCAACATTTTATAGCCTCCTGCAGAAGATGTTTTGTATTAATGATCTCAAAACTGGTGTTGCATGATTGGTATTAGCTGATCTGTGGTCCAAAATGTGAAGAGAAAATGGGACTTCTATTTTTCACTTAATTACTTCTGACTTAGATAGTGGGAATGTTCCCCAGAACTATGTGGATCCCTGGAATACAGAAACCCACTATAAGTCCTAAATGAAGTGTTTGACCCCATCATAGGAATGACCCCAGGAAAAAAAGAAAATTGATTCACACATGATTTCAGTGGAAATTTTTTCTTTATTTCAGTAATCTGACTCTTCTTTAACTGCCCTTGTCACCTTGCTTGTTAGGAAAAGGGAGACCAAAATTCAGCATGAATATATAAAAAGCTGAGGTTTGTTGGAACTACAGAAATAGAACTGACTCTCCATAGGGAACAAAGTTTTCACTCCTCTGAGACTTCACCATGAAAAAGGAAATAACTCTGCCTGTTTTGAGGGTTTATTCCTAGATATTTCAATCCGAAAATTTTAAGGATCAATTAAACAATCTTTCTTCCCTGCCCCTAACTCTTTCCTTATTTCTCAAGGACCCCTAAGCTAATTTCTGAGTACTCCCAGCTTTCTACAACAGAATTTTTGTGGATGTTTTCTCAAACTTTATTATTAACCCCTCTATTCATTCACAGGGAGCAATGTTCCTTGATGGTGTTTGAGTTTCAAAGAAAAAGGCCCATACCAGTTAAGATTACCCACAACCTTCACAAAAATGTCAGTCCGAATGGCAAAGTTCAGTTTAGCTGTGTCAGCTAATTTAATCATTTACCTTGAAATACCCGTACCAAATCTTAAGTGAAGTCCTAAATCAGCTGTATATGTTTGTATATTTGAACACTGACACTACCAGAAAGAATTCAATGACTTTGTTTCTTAGTAAACATTGTTCGAAATTAAATATTTCAGTTGGAAAAAAAAGTTATTCAGACTTGATGATTTTTCTCCCCAAATGCTTAAAGAGCTATTATTGCAGCAGCCTCTGGCTAAAGCCAGTGGTTTTCCACCCTGTCACCCCAGGCGCCAGCACACCAACCCACCCCAACCATACCACCAGTATTTGTTCTTTTTCTCTGGTCAAATTGTAAGAGGGTGGTTCTCAGGAAAGGGGAGTGTCCCAGGACCCCACCCCCACCTCAAGCCAGAGAGATCCAAGACACCTAGAACTACAAATACCAGAATGCCATCATCACCGAAGGAAGGATGCTGAGGACTGAGGGTAGAGTTAAGAAATGGTTTTGGGATTTAAAAACCAGACCTGTGAGCTTGGAGGGGGCGATTGCTTGTGGATGTGGATTGCCAGGTTTTCGAGTGTGCCATTAAGATTTCAGCTCAGCGGAAATGGTAGGATGCATTCACCAATTTATTCTTTATCTTTTTCCCTTCCCTTTTTATAAATAAACCCTTTTATTAATTTTATTGTGTGTGTCTGCAGTTGAGTCTTTAAGTCCCTTTTAAGCGCACAGGTGAGAACCCACAGACATGCACCCCATTTATATTGGGGCTGCCCTGTAACAAAATGAAGTAGCCTGTTTCCATGGCCTCCATTTGGACACCCTGGAAAAGTAGATGAGCGTTCAGGGAATAGGGGTATGGAGAGTAGTGAACAGGCAGGCGCCCCAATAATGTGTTCGGCTTCTGTGTCTTCCTTTACTTTGCAGCTACCTGATGTATTACAGGGGAAGCGAACACAACAAGGCCAAGATGTCTTCATTTTCTGTCAGAGAGAGGCCTCAAGTACAGTGTGATTGAGGCCCTGGATCTCCGATTTCCGTGGCCAGCGGGTCAGAACACATCAGCAGCCGCGGCCGGAGGGGCCGAGGCCCGAAACGAGAGGCCGCTAGAGCCGAGGAGCCGGCCTGCAGTACCGTGTGTGATGCCGCGGAGAGGCCGGCCCGAGGAAACCCCAGCAGCAAGGGAAAAACAGATTGACTCTCAGTGACTCATTTAGCTCCTGGATTGGACCGATCTCTCCCCTGCTGGCAATTTGGCTCTGCATCAATAGTTTGGATACCAGGCTGAATAGCTTAAAATAATTAGGGGGAAAAATCTGCAAAACTGCTAGCCATCCAACTCTTTACTCTTTGCTGAAAGACACAGGACAAATGACATCTAGGTTATTAAATATGAAGTCACTGGATTTGCTGCCCATTTGGTCCAAAAGCAGAAAACTGGATAAAACTCAAATTTATAATTCAGTGTAGATAGCCTGTTTGTCCTTGAGGCAATCCATGAATTTTGGCAGGGCAGGCACTGTGACATGTGGAAATAATGTGGGGGGGAAAAGGGGGATGAACAATGTTTGATTTCGCCCCCACTCCGCTTCCACCCCCTGGGGGAAAAAAATGAAAATGTCAATAAAGAGTGTGAATGTGAAGAGAAATGGAATCTGAGCCCAGAGTTTAGTAGGTGGCAGTTTCAACTTTATATACTTTAGGCAGCTGGATTTCCTGTACTTTATATCCAATGTACAAAAACAGAAGCAACAGGCTCATTTGGTATCAGTAAAGGTCAGTTAAAATTATAGAGACATCCTTTGGAGCAAATCCCCAGTCTTGTATTTGCATATTTATGAACTAGAGATTATGACAGGCCATTCCATTTATTAGAGCAGTGCTGCTATAGTTAATAGTCTGTCAGCATTTCCATTATAAACCCCGTTTTTCAGTGTTTTAATATCTCAGCTGTTAGAAATCACATCAGGCTGAAAAGTGGTCTTCAGCCTCCCCAGGCTACAGCCTGGTGAGTTGGTGCTGGTGATGATGGGGCTTTGCACCCAACAAAGGCCCTTAAATCAAGCCAACGATTAGACATCAACAGTAAACATAAAATCAAGGATTTTGAGAAGGATGGTTGAATTCTTCTCCTCCTCCACCACCCAAAACCACCTTTTCCCTGTTCTGGCATACTTGTCAGCCTCAGAGCTTCCGCTCTCTATTTTAAAAAACAGTACTATTTGTGATTTTAGGGCAAAGATTCAAGGTTTTCACTTGGCAAAATAGTCTCCCATCATTATATTAAGCAATATGAGTCAGAAGGAAAGATAAATACTGGCTGATTTCACTCATATGTGAAATATAGAAAAACAAAACTGAAGCAAAATAAATCCTAGAAAACTGTCTGAGAATTGGGTTACCAGAGGGGGTAGCAAAGTGTGGAGAGTGCCCAAGGGACTAGGGTGGAAGGCTGTGGGTGCCCTGGTGGTAGGTGTGGTGTGGTGCAGCTGAAGAGGTGTGAACCTTTACCTCTGAACAAGATATGATGCTGTAAACCAATGTTATCTTAATAAAAAAATTTTAAATAGTCTCTATTACTTGACTGGAATCAGAGAGAGAGAAAAGAGCACCAAGTAAAGCAAAGACGCTGGAAACATTCTCTCATTTTTTTAAAGATTTATTTATTTATGCATACAAAAGATGGGGTGTAGGCGAGAGGTGTGGGGGGTGAGAGGATTCACCAGAGACAGAGTGGGGAGCAGAACAGGCAGATCAACTAAAGTACACTGCTGAGGGGAGCAGCGGGCAAGGCAGAAGAGGTCCGCAGCACCACATGGGAATCTCCCTGGCTGGGTATCGAACTTGTGCTGCAGTGGCTCTGGATAGCTTCACAGTGCTGTGCTTAACCAGTTGCACTACCAGGGAAGTCCCATTCATTCATTCTTAAAGAACTGGCTCACAAAGTAGTGGAGAGTGACAAGTGCGAATTCTGCAGGGTCAACTGGAAGATTTGAGACCCACAGAAGAGATGAGAATGTAATTCAAGACCAAAGACAGTCTGCTGGTATATTTCCCTCTTCCTCTGGGGAGATGAGTCTTTTTCTTTTTGCTTTCAACTAATTAGATGAGGCTCACCCATGATATGGCACATAAAATTAACCATTTCTGATAGTAATCTGCTTTACTTAAAGTCTGCTAATACAAATGTTAACCTCAATTAAAAAATACCTTTACAGCATCATGCAGACCAAATATTTGGATGGCTTAGCCAAATAGTCACGTAAATTAGCCATGACTGACATGAACATCATTTTCTAATTATTTCCTAGAAGTCAAGGTCTGATTTTGACCCTGGCAGTACAAAAATAAAGACACAGTCCTTGTCCTCAAGGATCTTGTGCTCTACCATCTCACCGATACCCAAATTTTACAATAAAATTATAGGGCCCAATAGAATCAATAGTTGGTTCCATCCTTCGCTTACTCTTTTAAATGACTCAGGATAACCTCTAGCAGAGGCACATGGGTGGGTGTGTTTTCAAATGCATTCTCAAGAAAGTCACTGATGTGTAAGGCCTTCTCACAAAGACAGACAGTCTCCTCTATCCAAACCAAATTCTTGTCATTTTGACCTGACATGAAGTTGCCAAATAACTCTATGATATGTGAAGTTTCCTTGGGACTTGAGATGTTGATTGAGAGGAAAGAGGAAGTAGGTTGCAGTCTCATTCATAAGTCATTCATTCCAAATAATGAGTTTTGACTCATTTTGACTGTTGTATGTATGGTTCCCTGATACATTTTAGGGGGAGCCCTACAAATATACCCTCAACTGGACAACCTCCTTAGGGTAGGATGAAAATCCCCATCCTACTTGGTAGTTTTCAGAATTCTTTCTTCACAGAAATACACACCAGATCCCAAAAACTCCCTCAGAAGATTCAGGCAGTCTGACCCTAGGCAATCCCATTTGCGTAAACAGCTCTCCCTGCTAGCTCTGATTTTGAGAGCTTCCAAAGGTAATAGAAGCAATTCTCTTTGCCCTCTCCCCTGTTTCTTTTTGGGTCGGTGACCTTTATTTTACTTACTTAAGATGTGTCACACTCCTGGACACACAGAATATTGTTTTAAAGTCATCTTTAAAAGAGAGAGAATGTCACCACTCTATACCTCCATTTTGCTTTATGAAAATTTTGAAAGTCTAAATACCCCAATTGCATGTGCTACTACTAGGGCTTGCAGGGTGAGAGGGGTGAGGATTGAGACAAAGTGTTGGCTAAGGAGACCAAAATGTGCTGATTAATGCTCTGCCAGTGGTAGCCCAGTATCCTATCAAGAGAGGTAATCGTCCGCCTAGGGTACAATTGCCCTGGATGCCTCTGAGCTCAGCTCTGTTTAGATTCCCCGTGAAGTGAACGGGACTTACGTAATTGCTTTCAGCAGCATCTCTGAATGAGAACAATTACGTAATAAGACATTCACCAGGATGTGTAGAATTGTGTAATAACAGCATGCCTCCCCTAGGCTGGTCGCCAAGAACCACCTAGTCATGCTATTATATTACAAGAACATCTGCCCTCAAGGCACATTGAAATTATTTTGAGGATTTCTAAAGGAAAGTTTACTGATCAAAAGAGAACTTCAACTTCAAAAACAATAAAACTAAACATTTTTAAATGTCTGATCATGATCCTAAAAGGTAACTGAAAATTACACCTAACTTAAAACCTATTGTGTAAAATGTAAATGTTGTGTTACGATTTGTTCATGTCACCACAGGATTTAAGATAACACATGACAGTAAGGAAGAAAACAGAAGCTGGACTTCCAGTGATAAAGTACCCTCTTCATCGTTGGCCAAAATTCTGACCAAAGTGGAGCCACTTCTCAACCAAGAAAATGTCAGCTCTTTGGGCACCCCCCCAAAACAAGAGATACTGAAAAGGCTTTTTAGATTTTCCACATTTTGAACTCTCCTGTGTTGTTCTGATAATCATCAAATCAAAAACTAACCTCAGAAATGAGAGAGGCTGTCACTTTTACAGTTGAACCTCTTGAGAGGTGCTTTCCTTTAGTGAAAATGCACACCTGGACCTAGTTCCCTCTCCTTATTTTTTATAGTGCAGTTAACATGTGTACACATACATCTATATTATAAAGTTGCAATATCTTATTCTTTTTGTATATGCAAGCTAATTACATTTCCACTTCTCCTATTCTCCTATTGCATTTAGCAAGAAAAAAAAACTCATGTGCCAACATTAAGTCAGTAGGAGTCAAGAAGAGGGATTAGAAGGACATTTTTGCAATTTATAAGATTAGTTTGTCATTTCTTACACGAAACTATATCCACTTCATAATCAATACAAGTTATCACTTCAAGGCAAATATAGAGGCACATGTCCATTAAATTCAAAATCTACAATTGATATCTTGTGTGGAGTTTATTGCGCTATTAGAGGCTTAAGGTATAGAATTTTTATTATTATTGTTAGCAACTGAATCCCCCAAAATCATATGTCTTAGTTCTAACCCCCAGTACTTCAGAATGTAACTGTGTTTGGACATAAGATATCTGAAGAGGTAATTTAATTGAAACAAGGCCATTAGGGTAGGCCTAATTCAATATGACTGGTGTCCTGAGAAGAGGAAATTTGGACACATGGAGCGACACCCCACAGGAAAGCACAATGAGAAAATGGAATCTGCCAGCCCAGGAAGAAGGGAGGCTTCAGAAGAACCCAAACCTGCCCATACCTTGATTCCCAGACTTCAAAGCTCCAGAATTGTGAGAAAACATTTGTTGTTTATGCCACTCAGTCTGTGATATTTTGGTAAGGCAGCTCCAGTAAACTAACATAGTTACTAATTTACTAATTTGACAAAACTTTTTCAGGACAAAGCTGAATGTAACTAGTAAAGATAGAACGTGAGCAAAACAAGGCCTGTGTACAGTACCAAACAAGTCGTTTTGACAGGGCATACGAGGAAAGATAGCCAATACTGGTATGGGTCTGAATCTGTCATGTATGTGGCATCCCCCGAAATGCCACGAGTGAGCTAATTTCAAATATTTCTAGTGATCTGAAAGATTACCAACTAATACTTCCATCACCTTAATAATCAAGAGTACTCAATGATTCAACAAATGGCCTGCAAACA
Organism: Scalopus aquaticus; assembly: GCA_004024925.1. Taxonomy (NCBI): domain Eukaryota; kingdom Metazoa; phylum Chordata; class Mammalia; order Eulipotyphla; family Talpidae; genus Scalopus; species Scalopus aquaticus. The sequence continues at coordinate 172,302 of PVIJ01001425.1, forward strand.
GTAACTCCAATTTCGGGTGTCAACCCAATCTTAATCCCCACTGAGTAAAATTTGAGCCAATATCTATAAAGTGCTGGGTACCTCCCAGCAGGGTGCTGGAGCCAGATAACACCCACTCTTGGGAGCAATTATGTGCATCTTAAGTCCATGTTTAGTAATATCACTTGAGTGCTTGAGATGGGTCATAGTGGGAGTATTTACACCACAGAAATTATGAAAGACTACACACTAAGTTCTCTCCTTCTGAGCCTGTTGTTAAATCTTTTTCAGCACACCGCCTATCAGGGTTAGCCAATGTCCACAGAACTACTCAAGGACATTTAGAAAATCAGTCCATAATTGAGGAAATTTTATATGGGTAAAAGGAAATAAAAATAGAGAGGTACAGAAAAATAAAGGAAAATTCTGTTATATTCAGCTAAAGCAGCTATTCTCAAGTTTGTTGGTCTCCATGCAAATGACCAGGAGACATAGGGTGGGGCAAGGGATTTGCCTTGCAAGGGCCTAGGTGGTGCTGATTTGCCCTTGGAGAACCACTGCACAAACTGCCAGCAAGGCTCTTTCTCCCTTCCCTAGCTCAGCTCCTGTGCTGGCCACCTGACTGAGGAGGGGTGGAGTTGCTTGACAGGTAGAGCTAATTCCATTGGATTGGCAGTTCTTGGTAAAGGAAATCAATGGTGGTATATAAACAACATTTAAGCTGAAACCCAGTGAAATGCTCCCTGGGGACCCGCAGGCTGCTCAGAGGCTGGAGGCAGCACTGCCCAACATTGCCCCCAGTATGTAAGAAAAAAACACATGTGCCAAACACCTTCATCTAGTCCTAAATATATTTTTAATATGCCTATGTAGAATGTGGTTTGACCAAAACTGTTTGAGACAGCCCCTGTGGGAAGACAGAATCTTCAAGCCACAGTGAGTTATTTGTCTGGGAGGCAGGACCCCATTAAGACACTAGGTGTTATTCATATTTGGATTACCACAAGGTAAACCACGTCCCCAGAAGCAGAGAACTAGAAGCTGCAACGGGGTGGAGGAAGCTTAGGTCTCACTAAATAAGAATGAAGGAAAATGTCTACTGTGTTCACATTTTTACCCTCTATCATGCTGAAGACCTAAAATTTAGTCGCAAATAGATTGGTGTCCCCCCCACCCCGCCACCCCAAATTCTAAAGAAACAAACAGATTAAAATAATAACAGGTTGAAGTCTGGCTCTTTTATAAATATGCAGCCGTGAAAGTGTTGGTGATAACACTGTCAGAAATGAAAAATCGTAGAAGATTAATAAAAAAATTGTTCAAAGAAGTGATTCTTGCCAAACAAAACATCAATGAGATTGAAAATAATTTTCATTGACAAAGCATGTGCCTGTTGGGCATTCCAGAGGAATGTGATGGGAATAAACTTGATTGAACTTTTCAAAGAGTTTCTACTTGTTGGGTCAGATCTTCCTGCTAAATCCCTTAGTGTTAGAATGCTGTTTGGCTTTTCCTAACTGCTCTAGGCACACTCCCTCACAAACTATGTTGTATGAACCTGAGAATCACATTTTAAGTGAGTTCCTGGATTGCTCAAGAAATAGTTTGGGCTATTATTTTTAAAAGACTTCTGCTCATGCAGGTCCTCTGTGAGAAGTTTAACCAAAAGAAAAAAGAAATTAACCTCACAAGCAAACTTTGGAATCACTACAGACATGGAAGCCATGTGCAAGCCTTGTCGACAGCATTTCCTGAAGAAGCTGTGTGTGGGCTTTGCTGCTCTTGGATGATAATCTGGAAATGATGAAGAATTCTTTTATGTACTTTGTTGTAGTGTAGGTCTAATAAAAGTTAAGTATTATGAATGTTAATAAGGTGTTAATTGTAAATTAACAACAATAATATGATACTATTTTTTCCAACCACAAAATAGCAAAAATAAAGTTTTATTGTTGTTGTTTTTTTTTTAAATAAGAACATAATGTTGGGTAAGGAAATGAGGAAATGGATGAACTCTCAGTTTGGTTGGTGGAAGTATAAATTGAAACAATCCTTTTGGAGACAAGTCGGTTGAATCTATCAATACTCCAAATATGTCTTTCCTCTGAGGCAGCAGAAAACAGGAGTCAACTACAGTCTGGATTCAGAGTCTGGCTTTCACTCCTGGTTCTACTACTCGGTGCTGTGAGACCTAAAGCAAGTTACATAATCTCTTTGAGTCTAAGTTTATTATCTACAAAATGGAGATAGTCCCATTATCTACCCCTCATGGGGTTGTTATGGGAACAAAAGAAGTTGATATTTGCAAAGTGCTTACAAGGGTTGCCTGGAATAAAGGAAGCACCGTGTAACCTAAAACCCCAACTTTAGAAAAAATAGTCTACATAAAATTCTAGCCAAGTGTCTAAAGTTCATTATAACATTGCTTCTCTCAGCATATAAAGGAAAAGTAACTCTAGATATCCATTACTAAGAAAATATGTGAATAAATCATGGTCTTTCTATGATGAAACCTTTTACAGCCCTTCAAAGAACGAAAGAGAACTGCTTGTATCCCAAGAGCAAGGAATTGCTGACTACAAAAACAAATTGTAGGACAATTTGTATTAAGCATAATTCTATTTTTGTAAAAACAAATGTGTGTGTGTGTGTGTGTGTGTGTGTGTGTGTGTGTGTGTGTGTGTGTAAGAAGATACATATACCTTGCTTAGTGTTCACCTCTGAGGAGTGGGATTGAAGCAACGGAGAGGAAAATTTCAATTCTTATTTATATAGTTCCCTATTGTTTGAAGTTTTGAAAATAAATTTGAATTACTTCTATAATTGAAAAGTATTTTAAATCATTAGTCTGAACAAAGTTTAGACTTAAATAATTATTGTTTTGTTGTTAAGCATGGCCCTGGCTACTGTTATCATTGATATAGATGACCAGCCAGGAAATAAGATTGTATGAATAGTCCATTTAATTAAATGTTTTGACCACTTAGATCTCTGTGAACATAAAATGTGGAAACACTTAGGAAATAAGCTTTCATTGTACAGTAAATAGAGGGTAATAAGATTTGGTCAGTCTGTCAGAGATTTAAGTCTACCCTCCCCTAAAGAAAAACAGTCCTAAAATATTTCCAATGTGAGGTTATATTAAAAATTGCAGTTTCAAACTGTGAAGCCAAACAAAATGATTATTTTAATTTACTGCCTTAGGAAAAGCAAAGTATACTTGAAGGAAAACCAAAAGGAAGGTTAATATTCTTGGTAACCAATACCTTCATCTAATGCTAATACTTTAATTGCCAAATTATCTTCAAAGATACTGCCTGGCTAAAGTATTTCTGCAATAAAAATATCTCCATCTTAGTAGAGGGAGTCAGGGAACGTTAAAGTTGAAAGAGACCTTGGAGATTATGCAGGTCAGTGCCCTCATTTTATAGGGGAGGACACTGAATTCTGGAAAAGTCTTAGGACTTTACCAGAACAAAACTAATGATGGTATAGATCAACTTGACCACCATTCTGCTGTATCTCCTACTACACTACTTTCCTAACACTTTTTGTTTCTTTTTTAATGGTTAAACCCATGTCCATGGTAAAAAATAAATGCATAACGCAAAAGTATCAGGTGAAAATTTTTCCCCCATCCCCTGACTCCAAACCCTAGTTTTCCTCAGATGTAATCACTGTTAGTAGTTCCATTTGTAGCCTTTCAGCTGAGATACCTTATAAATTTCTAAGTGTGCATCTCTGTGTGTATAGCTCTCAAGCTTCACACATACAAGGTTCTTACTGATTTCTTTGTTTTCACTAAATATGTCAGAAATTATTCCATATCGATACATATATTCTCTCAATTTTTTTGATGGTTGTATAGTATTCCAATGTGTGATTAAGTCATGATTTATTTAACCATTTTTCTATTGATACTTATATTACTTCCTATTGTTTTATTACAAATGTGCTGTTATCAATGAATAACCTTATATACACATTTGAGCACTTGTGCAAGTATATATCTAAGATAAACTCTTAGATGTAAAGTTATTTAGCCAAAGGGCATGTACATATTTAATTTTGATAAGTATTATCAAATTTTTCTCCAAAGAGATGTGCTAATTTATACTTCCTCTAAGAAACTATGAAAACCTAGCGTTTTCTGTATATCACCTGTACAGTAGTAAGCATTTAAACTTTATTTGCATTTTTCTCCTTGCCAAATAAAAAGTAAGTTTAATGAAGTAAAAAAAAAAAAAGAGCTTATAGGGTCTCCCTGGTGGTGCGAGGGGTTAAGTCTCAGCACTATGAAGCTATTGGCAACCAGTGCAGCATGAGTTAGATGCCTGGCCAAGGAGCTAACCCACACAGCACAGCAGACCTCTCCTGTCTCACCCACTGCTCCCTCAGCAGTGTATTTTAGACAATCCGTCTGTTCTGTTCCCCACTCTGTCTCTGGTGAATCCTCTCACTCCCCCGCCCCCGCCACACACACACACACACACACACACACACCCTTCTGGCCTATGCCACAGCTCTTGTATGCATAAATAAATAAATCGTTAAAAAATAGCTAATACAACTTGATTCCAATACCCATGATCATTCATATTGTCATTCATTCAGCAAAAATTAAGTGACCAAAACTGTGCTAAAGACTAAAATATGAAAATATAATTTCATTTCCCATAATAGTAGACTATCTCAGATTAGCGTCTCTGCTGAGAAAAACTAAAATAAAATAGGAAAAAATTATTTTTAAAACACATACCTTCCAAGAATAAGTTAATCAAAGATTGAGTAGTTGCCCGATGAAAAATCTAGGAGAAAAGGAAATATTTGTTTTCAAATCAGTGTTTTCCTAAGGGAATTTGCCTACTGGAAGAAATGATTGTGAAACTGTATTTGTTTGGGGGATATTTAAGAGCAAAGAAAATAAGAGTCAAATTCTGACTCTACCAAATTTAGGACTCAAAATAGCCAGACCTATCATTTAAGCTAGAACCCAGAATAGTTATTCATTAAAAGTACAAGTAAAGGGCCTCCCTGGTGGTGCAGCAGTTAAGTGCTGCGCTGTGGAGCTGTCGGCACCAGCGACGCGAGTTCGACGCCTGGCCGGGGAGATTCCCACATGGCGCGGCAGACCTCTCTTGCCTCGCCTGCTGCTCCCCTCGGTAGTGTATTTCCCTCGCTCTGCCTGTTCTGCTCCCCACTCTGTCTCTGGTGAACCCTCTCACTGCCCCATGCCTCTGGCCTATACCCCAGATTGTATGCATAAATAAATAAATCTTTGAAAAAAAAAAAGTACAAGTAAATTAGGGCCTCCCTGGTGGCGCAGCGGTTAAGTGCTGCGCTGTGGAGCTGTCGGCAGCTGAACAAGAGTTCAACGCCCAGTTCCGGAGATTCCCACATGGCACAGCAGACCTCTCCTGTCTCGCCCACTGCGCCCCTCAGCAGTGTATTTCGGTCGCTCTGCCTGTTCTGCTCCCCACTCTGTCTCTGGTGATCCCTCTCCACTCCACATCTCTGGCCAGTACCCCAGCTTGTATGCATAAATAAATAAATCTTTAAAAAAAAAAAAGTACAAGTAAATCAAAAGTGATCCAGTCCTTCAAAAGACTTGCAGCCCTACCTTTGACAAAATGGTTCCTTTAAGGAACCTTAAACCTTAAACATGGATTAGGATAGTCCTGTGATGGTAGTATATCCTGGTAAAAGCAAATTAAAATTCTTTCTTATGGAAGACAGTATCATCTTATGTCTCAAAATACATCATAACATAATTTTTCAAATATATTGTATAGCACGCAATCAAAGGAAATGAGAAACCGGAAACAAGACACAGTATATGTATCTGAGAACAGTTAAAACAACAAGACAATGGAAATGGATCAACAAAGATGCTATACATTGAAATTATATCATGCAGACTATAAAACAAGTATACCTTCTAAATCAAAGAGAAAAGAAAAGCAATGACTGAAAATTTCAAGAAGAAATTGGGGGAAAATGACTTCCTTTTGAAAAGGAAAAATAAAAATAACAAATTAGGAATTAATGAATGTTTTAAATGACATATTAGGCATAGTTGATGAAAGAATTATTGAACATGAAAATAGGTCTGAATTAATTTTCCACAGTTCACTAAGAGACAAAAAGGTAGAAAAGATAGAAGAGGCTGAGAGATGGAGGATATATTGAAAAGGTCTCACACATGTTGAATTATAGATTTAAAAACAAATGTATGGGAGAGACATGGAGCAAAATCAATATTTAAAATTTTATGGTAGAAATGAAAGAATTTTCCAAAACAGATTAATAAAATCTAATAAACCCAAGCAGGATAAAGAAAAATATATCAATGTTAAACCACAGAAAACTAAAGAAAAAGTGACAAATGTTTAAGGTAGTAGAGAAGAATAAAAGGTTTACTTTCAAAGAAGAAACAAATTTCTCAAGGGCAAAAATGAGAACCAAAAGAAAATGTGAAGATATTTTCAATGTTCTTTTAGAAAGTAAAAACTGCCATATCAAGCAAAATAGCCTTCAAACATGAAAGTAAAATACAGAAATTTTCAAATGAATGAAAACTGAAACAATCCACAACCAGCAGATGAGTCCAAAGAGTCAGCATTATGGGAAGATTAAAACAGTGGTGAATATATAGGTAAATAAAAACATTGATTTTAAAAGCTATAATATGAATGTCCTATGGAATTTTAAAATACAGAGAAGAAAATTTTATGGCAACTAAATGTTGGATGGAAAGAAAGAGTTAAATTAGTCTGAGGTCTTTGTATTTATTCCAAAGTAAAAGTGATTAACATTATACTTTGCTAAGAAAAGGGTGAATTTTATAATTTCTAGAGTAACTACTGAAAGAAGAGAAAAGAGTATGTGATTCCTAACCAATAGAGAGGAAGAAAAGAGAGAGGGGAAAAAATCTAGAAAAGATCAATTAAGAAAGGTATTAAAAAGAGACCTAGATCTAGTGGGTCAAATAAAAAGCACAAAGTAAAATGGTTGATTTTAACCAAAACACATCAATAATTGTATTATGTATAAATGACCTAAATGCTTCTTTTAAAATACAAAGATTGTCAGGCCAAATAACAACAAAGTTGAATTGGAAGACATTCTCAGAAGCTAGATCTAAAATATAATAATACACAAAAATTGAAAGTGAATGTATGAAAATATTCACCAAAAGAGAGAAGATGTATCTTTGCTAATATCAGACAAACAGACTTTAGATAATGACTCCTGCATCACTAAAGTTTTGTTTGAGGAGGGGGGAATAAAATAAGAAAAAGATTCAAATACATAAATAAATTTTCCTTAGCACAATATTTTAATAAATCCTAGGACAGATGTTTATGAAACACCTGAATGGCACAGCAACATGGAAGATAGTGTGTAATTGTGCCTGGCCTGACAGTTAAAAGTGGGTCCTTAAAGGAACTGGCATTTTACCAAAATTTGATGTATTAGTTCATCAGACAACTCAAATGAGGGAAAGATGTTCCAGGCAAAGGAAGCAATATGCACAAAGTAGGTATTCACAAACATGGGTTGAAAGTATTGTTTGATTTAAAGATCATGAGGATCAAAGAAGTAAGGTACCTGACCCAGGTGACAGTGGATGCTATAATTTCTTGCTCAACCCCTTCTCCGTGCAGGACCAAGACACTCATTTCCCAGCTGTTCGAAGTGCTAGTTGCTGATGCTTCACATATGGGTCTCTGCAGGCACTACTCTCTCCTAGGACTATGACTGCTTTGGGGTTGACCCGTATGCAGTAAATAGTCATTGCAATGGTTGAAGGCCTGGCCCATTGTCTCAACCTGGGGCAGCTGGAGAGCTGTCTGTAGGGTCTGCTGCAGCATTTGTTACAACTACTTCTCACTTCATCTCTTTCTGCCTAACCCTGGGTCTTTCATGCCCCCTCAGGAGTGGCTGAGAGCACTCCCCAGTAAACCACCTGCATGGCAACCCCATATTTGTCTGTTTCTCAGGACACCAGACATAAAACAGTGGCTCAAGTGGAAAGAAACCTGAGGATCCCCACTCCTGGCATTATGGGTCACTCCCACAGTTTGCTGCTGCAGTTGGAACAGCATTTCTGTGAACATATCTGGGACCAGAGGCCAAATATAGGTTATAATAACTGGATCGCTCCTAGTTATCTTCAGCTGGACTTTTTCTCATTCCTTTTTAAACTTACGAGCCAGTTCTGCTGAAGACTAGTTCTAATGATCACTTACACCTTTTGCAAGTAGTTAAGAGAAGTAGAATTAGAAAGAGAAAACCCTGTTCACTGCATAGCTATAATCTACAAGATCCTTTCTTCCAATGTGATTCATGCTTGAGCCTATGCTTTCATAGCCACTAAGGGGCCGGCACCAATATCTGAATTTGGGGTCAGATATGGCTCCATCACCACAGTTACCCCCTGGGGTGGGGAGGAGGGGTGAGGGGGCAGATTTAAAATAACCAAACAATAGAGAAAATATAAAGGGAGAGAAGCTAAAAGCACCTCCCTATTATTGATCAGACCTTGCTTGGGGTGCCTCCCTACTCAGAACCTCGGTTTCTACATGCTCTTTCAGCCCATTCCACCCTCTGCCATGCAACTGAGTTACACTGAAGTCTCCCAATTAGCCTTTGCTGTTATTTCTTGGTCAAAACAAGTGCGTGCGCCTTTTATCACTGACTACATTTTATCTAACATTCCTTGCTGAGACTTGAATCTCTGGTTGGATATGACAGACCTTTGAACAGTTTAGAGAAAAATTAGTTCTTGGGCCTCCCTGGTGGTGCAACAGGTTAAGTCTCAGCACTATGAAACTATCCAGAGCCACTGCAGCAAGAGTTCAATCCCAACCAGGGAGCTTCCCACATGGCGCAGCAGACCTCTCCTGTCTCACCCGCTGCTCCCCTCAGCAGTGTATTTCAGTCGGTCTGCCTGTTCTGTTCCCCACTCTGTCGCTGGTGAATCCTCTCACCCTCACCCCATGTCTCTGGCCTACACCCCAGTTCTTGTATGCATAAATCAATAAATCTTAAAAAAAAAGAAAAATTAGTTCTTGATTCCAAGATTCTGATACCAACAATCCTTTCGTTTCCCCAACCCCCCACTCCTCACAAGAAGTGGGCAGTGTTGGGACTCAGAGGTCAGCCCCAGACCCATTTGTTGAGCGTGGCAAGGCTTAGAAAACAAAAATGAGAGGCACCTCAAGAAACACTCTGTCTGGACTCAGTACAGCCAAGAACTCTATATAGCACTTGGATGGAAATGCCCAGCCGGGTCCATGCAGTTCATTCTGTATTTACCCCACAGGGCTGTCCACGGGATATTTGCTCTATACACCGCTGGAACATACGGAGACAATAATCCTCCTGCCACACACACTGAACCCCAACAGTGTGCCAGCCTCTGGAACCAGGATGACAATCTAGGATCCAGGTAAAGAAGAAAGTTTGCAGTAAGCAAGCCCTAAGTCTGAATCCTGGTTCCAAGATGAATAGCTGTGGGCAAGTTACTTTCAACTATAAGCCTCAATAAACTCATCCACACAACGGGGATAATACCTGTTTTATAAAACAGGGAATATAAAGTTATTAACACAATGCTCGACTCATAGAAAGTGGCTCAAATGGTAGTTATGATAATCAAAGATGCTTCCAGCTCACCAATACCAGCAAAGAGAGCTGTGGAAGTGCTCTGGGTTCTGCTCTTTTTCCTTTAAAACTCGTTCACTGGAGCACAGCACTCAGTTGGCAGTGCCCTGATGTAGAATAAACAGTATCTGAATGCTAAAATTTTAAGGATGATTTTGTGCTCCAGCAAAAGATGGATTACAAAAGCCCTTTTCAGTTTGCCATTTGCCATTTGTCCTTAACTGACTAGTCTCTACTGATGATGTTCACATATTCAGACAACACAGATGTCTTTAAAAGTCTATTCTCTTGAGGAAAATAAAATAGGGATTGTAAGAAATGTTAACATCCTTCTGGTCCTAAGAGGATTTTCTTGAATTATCCGATTTCATGCCTGAATTCTCCCTGGAGGTTTGACTGGGAAGTGCTAGGCTTGGAGTGCCAGGGAACGCGTGAACTTCCCCCTTGTCTTCCACCCTGAAAAGGGGGTGTTGAGCAGTGACCTCCCTGAAACCACCTCAGAAGTGTTCCTGTGTGCAGCAGAGTGTGAGAGCAGAGCACTTGTGATGGTTGCATTTGATGAGCTGTATTTGCACCCCTGACTATCTCCTTCTTCCAAATGTACCACAATAATGCTAATGATTGCAAGCAGCACCTTTGTCATATCTCATTTATTTTTACCCCAAATTATGGAGGCTTGAAAGAATTTACTGACTGCTTAGGTTTTCTGACTAATTGGGGGAACTCTATGCTATAGCCATTAGGAGATTTAAGTATAGCTCTTCTTGAGCAATACTCTTTATTGGATCCCCTGTTATCCTTTAAATATCTTGGTGTGCAAGTGGATAAAATTAGAAAGAATTTGTTTGCTTCAAATTACCAACCTCTGCTTGATAAAACTATTAGCGATTTAGCTAATTGGACGGCTCTTCCATTATCATTAATTGGCAGAGTTAATACTATTAAAATGGTTGTTTTATCTAAATGTTTGTATTTATTTCAATACTTTCCTATCAAGCCACCTAAAAATGCTCTAAAGCTCTGAATTCTGCCATTAGTTTTGTTTTATAGGTTGCAAACAGTGTTAAGATTAATCTTAAAACCACAACTACTCTGGGGGGGGTGCTAAAGAATTAATTCTTCCTTTTCAGAGAATAGATAAATGTTGGACTTTCTTGATCAGGTTTGGTCCATTGTTCCTGGATATATTCAATAGGAAGTATTAAAACCCAAAAGAAATTGAAAAGAGATGGTTGTTAATATTCTTTAATAAAAGCTTTACAAAAAAAGCTTTGTATCCCTCATGTATATGTAGTCAATCACACGTTCATTCATTCAGCAAATATTTATTGTGACTCTCTTATATGCATCAATCACTATATGAAATACTGTGGGAGACTTCAAAGGTGAATAAAATGCAATCCTTGTCCTCAAGAAGTTCAAGTATGGAGGTGAAAACAAAACATGAACAATCACAAGGTGATGTGGTAAGTGCCAGAACAAGAAATGACCGGAGTGCTGGGGCAGAGCAGAGGGTGTTAAGAAATCTACCTGGAGGATCAAAAACCACTTTTCCCAGAGAAAGTGACAGCAAAGCTGGATCTTGAAGAATGGGGCTCCCACTGGGCCCTTCCAATATTTAAAAGTGCACCTTGAGTGTTTCTTTTAAATGATGAGGTCATTTGATTTGTAGGGCAATGAAAGAGTCCAGTTAGGTAAAAGGTGACCGTTTTCTCTTTAGTAGATTAGGGAATTCCATAGGCATAATATCAGGTCGTCAGTAAGACCTTTAAATAAGTTTTTCATGAACTCTTTGAATGTCAAGGTTGAGACTTGTGAGCAGCATGATGGCACAGGTACGTAAAATTCTAACTATTAATAGTTAAAAAACAGTCCCCAATGTGTTAATTACTGTGTTAATGCTAACCTAGAGAAAAGTCTCGCATATTCCTGGGATTCTTTTGGCGTGTCCTCCTGTTCAAAGTTTTTAATAATTTGAAAAAGGACACATAAAGATTTGCTCAATCAAGTAGTGGATGGGACAAGTCATCCCAGATAGACAATATATTGATCTGTTAATCAATCAAGATTATATAAAAATCTCAAGAGACTGGGATAAAGGGTCAAAGTTAATCACATAGAACTAAAAAGGAAAACGCGAAGTCCTGTCCTGTTTTGTCTCACTTTCTAGAGTACAGCCAGGGATGCCCTCACTTATTCTGCCACCATCAGGCAATAGAAAATTCTCCAGACTTTGAGTCAGAAGGCCTATGTTCAAACCTAGTTTGACAAGTATTACATATGCAAATTCAAGTACTACCCTAATCTTATCTGAAGTTATATTTTCCATCTATAAATTAGAAACAATAGTACAAATCCACAGCACTTCTGTGAGATTCAGTGATATCGAAAACTTTGTAAACTGTATATGACTACCCAAAAGTTATCTTTTATAAAGCTGTAATAGTATTGGTGGTCATGATAATAACATTAATTTATCTGAAATCCTGAGTCTTATCTCAGAGCAAATTAACAGTGTGGCATAGCTTTCCAAATAACCAGTAGTCACAGACAACAGTTCCGAAACAATGGGATCAGAACCATATCCCCCCTGGATTCACTTAGAACCCATCTGGCATCCTGGGCTTAATTCTGATCATGGGGTAACACTGGTATTATCACAAAATTTGACAGCTTGTAGGTACTCGATAATAATCGTGGAATAGCTTAATTTTAATAAAGATGTTGCCGAATATCTAGTTTGAAGTAGTGAGGATTCTAAGAACATGGAAGCCATAAACCATGCTTTTAAAAGTGGATATGTTCTGTGTGAAAAGGAGACCATTTATGAGGTCCTCACTTGTCAAGTACGGTACCAGTCATACTTGGAAGGCAGTTATGTGAGAACAAGGGAGCAAACCTAACATTTACTCAACACCACCTACTAGCTGCTTTTGAAACAATTATCCACTGCACTGAAGAACAACTGAGACCAGTGAATAGAGGTTACAGGTAGTCATAACTTGACTCAATGAACGAAATAAATGTCTAAGATTATGATCCCTCCAAAAAAGAATATTCTAGCTCCCATGTCAGAATGTTGCAGTAAAATTTTGGAAGAGATTTCTGATATGAAGAAGGTCAGACTGGATTACTGGTTCCCAAGTCTAATTTGGCATTGCCTGTGAAACTTGTTAAGAACATAGATACATAAAATGGAATTATAATCTAAGACCGTGGTGTCCACTGCCCTCTGTATTTCCAACAGCCTCGCCAACAATTCTAATACTTATCCAGAACTAAGAACCAGTGATCTCAGTCATTTCAAACTTCCCTTATAAAAATACCATATTATTTAAACAAACATCATTTCTGAGGCCCCACCCCTAGAGATTCTAATTTAATAGGTCTACAATAAAGACCACAAATTACTATCAATAGGACAGTCTAAAAAACACTTAGGATGATCAATATCAGTGGCAAATTGTAAGATATTCTAAGATTTGATCAAACTATCTGCTCATTGAAATACTTGGATTACAGTAACCAAGCCCCGAGAAAAAAATACATAGTTAGCCATGAAATTCTTCATATGACTTCTCTAAAGAATTAAACACATTTTAAAATAAACTAAATATCAATGAACATGTTGACTATCCAGTTAGCTACAGTTTATTATTTCAGCTGATTCTGTTACAGGGCAGGGAGAGGGGCACCCAGAACCCCCAAATCTGCACACTCTAAATAGGTTCTGCCAGCCGCCACATCAAGACAAAACATACGAGATCTTTAGCAGAAAGAAACTTTAATACTAGTAGAGTGCAATACAGAAAAGACAAAAAATACAGTTTCCAAATCAAGTATCCAAAGTTACCCATCCCTTCGTGGGTAAAAGTCTACCCAAATGGGATCGGCCCAAAGCAAGGCCCAAAAGCCTGCCACAAGTCTAAAACACCTTTTTGCAGGGGCCCATAGAAAAGGGTCAGAAACAGCCAGACAAGTCTGTGAGGTAAAGCGCAAAATCAAAATCAAGATCAATGTTGCCACCGTTGCCCTCCCCACGGGTCTCTTACCCACGTCTGTTTGAATCAGTCCAGGCCAGTGCAGCCTCTTCACATGTCTCTCTGCTCCTTGTGCCTCTTCTGGCTCTCCCTCCTGCTTCCTTCCCTCTCCAGTCCTCTTCTCTCTCGCTTCTCTCTTCTCCAGCTTATTATCTCTCCTGCTCAGTTCCACCCTCCTCTGGGTGGGACAGGGAACCTAGAACCTCTCCTTTTCCTGGGGACCACCCTCTTACAATTCTAGTAAATAAATGTATACATGTATGCAAATGACCAGTGAATCTTAAAGAGTTACTCAGCATAAAGAGACTTTAAGCATTTTAGTTGAGTGTGAATTATTTAAATCAGTATTTTTTAAATATTTTCATTTCTCTGAAAATGTGAGCATATAAGTCACAAGAGTTTCACTCTAGACACATTCTCTTTCTTTTTTTTGATCTAATATTTCACTCTAAAATAGAGGTTAGAAAGTATACAAATGTTGATCTGCCATCACATTCAGCAACTTTCATTAGTTTTTGATAGTCTCACTTGAATCAGCAAAAGAATAATGTTCTATCTCGTTACCTAAAATCTAGATCTTCTGCAAATACTCTCTTCTCCAATTCCTTGCAGCTTAGAACCAAAAGCAAAGTTTTCCTTGTGTTTCTGAGAAAATACTTGGGGGAAAGTGGGATGAAAAGGAAATTACTACAGAGCAGCTGAAATATGACTTTTGCATGTAGGGTTTTCTTTCAAAATGTGGTTCCCTTAGTCCAGAGGGAGACCACTCAGGCAGAAATTCCAGTCCCAGATCTGTTCGCATTTCTATCAGGGTAGATGATGCTCAGAGGGACTGATAGTCTCGCACACTCAGCTTAGAGATAAAAATGGCAGAAAGATAAGTAGGCCGAAAGAGAAGAGGGGTTGCTGAGGACAATGCATCCTTCATAATGCAGACAATAGCAAGTAAGCCACACCTTTCATTAACCCTTTGTTCTTGAAAGGGTAGAACGTGCTTAGCTCCGGGATTTTTTTTTTTTTTTTTGGACTGATAACAGTAGGTTATATTTCAAACATAGGATGGGAAGGGTGGAGGGGGTGTATCAAGATGTATTTGGGGACAATGATAGTATTTAGGAATACATGGACATCAGCACGTCAAATTATTTGAAAACACATTTTACTTATTTCTCTAACTGTGGTCTAAGAGAATAGATTAGGTCAAAGAGATTAAGACAATAACTATTTTTATCATTAAAAAAATGGTTCCTTTAATGACCAAAACAGATGCTTTGGTTCAAGGATAAATTCAGTAAGCAAATCTTCCTCTCAAAAGTGTGTGCTGACATATTTCAGATCTTCCCCTAAAATGCCATCCTACCTTCTCCCTCTCACCACCCCCTCAAGATCCCACACTGAATGACAAAGTCTGCAGAGTGTCTTGTATCTCTCCTACAAATTCCCCAAAGAATAGAGTTGGAGACTCCATGCTATTGCCAAAAGGATCTAAGCTTCCTCTACCTCACGGAATGAGAGACAGCGTATAAGCAATGGATAAGAAAAATCTCCAGCAGCTCTCCTTCCTCCAGGTTTAAAGGATGTATGCGAAGGTGAGAGAGAGCATTAGAAGGAGGAGGGGGGAAGGCACGAGGGCCTGTTCCCCATCACAATTGCAGTGGACACTCTTCTACAGGGAATGCCAGTGCCTCTTCTCAAGCAGCCCATCTTCTTAAGGCTGTGCCCCAAAACCCAGCCTGTCATACCACCTCTCCGAGAAGTTACTAAAGTGGCAATTCATCTTACATTCACTAAATTCCCCCATCCCTCCACCCTCAGGGCAATCCAGTTCAATTCAACCCCCATTTAGGAAGCACCTGCTAGGTGCCAGAACCCTGAGGGGTGGAAGTAGAAAGGTATGTATGTAGTCTCTGCCTCACTCAGACTGCTGCTACCTGGGATAGGTAGAGCACTGGTACACACAGGTCAACACGGCTCACAGTGAAGACTCTACACACTCCACAGAGCCGTGGCTTATGCCAAGGCTGAATGGATGTGGAAATGAAATTGCATTTCGGTGCAGGATCTCTATCACTGGAGCGCCTCTCTCTGGTAGATGTGCCTTTGTGGTAATAACAATATTCCACATTTCTCTAAAGCATTAGGGTTTACAAAGTCTTCTCCTAATGATGATCTCATTGTGGAATATTGAGAGTCAGCTTTTCTTTCGAAATTTACAGATGACAAAAGTGATGCTAAGGTCACTTTAACAAAATAAGGTCATGCTGCACTAAATTCTTTTTTTAATAATATTATTCAACAGCCAATATACACATAGAAAAAAATTAAGCTGGCTCTGTATGACAATATTATACACTTTTAGAAGGAACTATGCGCATTTCCAAAATATAACTTCAATTCCCCCATAGAATAAGGTTTGGAGAGACAAAGATGCCAAGTACCAGCACATTTTGTGACTGGATTGGAGGAATTAAGTCCCAGTCTTCACACAAAGCCCAAAAGATAAGACAAAATGCTTCTCAATGTCTCATCTGGAACAGTCTTTTCTGGATTGCTATGATAAGAACCCTGTAGGCAGAGTGGGTTATAGGTTCTAGTGACTTTGGCATCAGAACACAAATCAAAGACCCCAGGAAATTACCCAAACTGGGCAGCTCACTGGACAAATGGCTTAATAACTTGGATTTAAATAACATTATCTCCAGGTGGGAGTAGAGTTTAATAAGGCTGTCTTCCAGGAAGGTGTGGGAGCTGAGGCGTTATTACTTCAGGAGCGCCCATCTAAAAATCTGTGCTGTCGTCACTGGAAATGCCAAGCTCTGACAAGGTCTGGGGGCTGGGGACCTGGCCCCCGCACACTGCAATGGGCTGAGCTCCTTGGATGAAAGACATCTCTATAAGACATGTGGATGTGCATTTGATAATCTTTGACATATGTTTAATATTTAGATTTCCAAGATTACTCATGTTAATATCCGCTGCACATCTTACTTTTTGCCTTTTGTGCACACTGGGAGATGTGGGTTTGGACACGTTTCAAGCCAGATTTGTTCCTGTTGCTTTATTGCTGTTAACCACAGGGTCACTAAAATGGGAAAATCATCTGCTTCTTCTACCGAACTTTGAATTCAAACTTACAATTCAAAAAAAAAAAAGGTTGGGGGGGGCAGTGAAACAAGTAAATGAATAATGAATGCAGTAAAAATAAATGTGTGGTTCTGGGCCCCATTTAATTTTTCTCAAATGACAGTGTTGTTAATGCTATGAAATATTTTCTCTGATAAATGTGAGCTAGCTAATTTGCATGAATGGCTAGTCTGTCAGTTTTTTAGTCTGTTGAGTTATGGGTTTTTAAAAATGGGCTCTTTTCTGTATGGCTTTTAATACATTGTTATTATATGTGATCACTGAGCTTTCCTAATGGCACACTGAAAACAGGAGTTTCATCTTTAAAAAAAAAGTATAGAAGTTAATTTTGAAAAAGTAATTTATGTAATAATGAAGTTCTTCAGATAAATGTACTTATAAGGAAAACCATTTACTCATTATTCAGCATTCTCTTTTAATGCCAAAAAATCTATTTTCTGTCAAAGTCTCAATCACGAAAAACTTGGAAAACTTAAAATTAAGCCTCCCAAGCTTCCCCTTCATTCTTAAACTCAATTAATTCTCAATGACTGAAAAAAGGTGCTATAAATCTGCCCTGGTGCACCCGCACCACCCTACGCTGTGGAGCTAAAGAAAAGTGCTTTGATTCTGAACCTGAAATTCTGTTACATTTGTATAAGTTAAATAATAATAGTAAAGATACCTAGAGAGTTTTCAATGACCTTATTTTGCTTTATAAGTAAAGACAGAATTTGCACCCAAAAAATGAGGAACTCCAACCTGTGCAGATTTCCCTCTCCTTTGTCTTTCTTTAACTGTTTAAAAAATAAGCTCAGAGGCTTCCCTGGTGGTGCAGGGATTAAAGTCTCAGCACTATCAAGCTATGGGCAGCCACTGCAGCACAAGTTCAATCTCCAGCCAGGGAGCTGACCCACATGGCCCAGCAGACCTCTCCTGTCTCACCTGCTGCTCCCCTCGGCAGTGTTTTTCAGTGGATCTGCCTGTTCTGCTCCCCACTCTGTCTCTGGTGAATCCTCTCACACACACACACCCATACCTCTGGCCTACACCCCAGTTCTTGCATGCATAAATAAATAAAAATAATTTTTTAAATAAAAGTAAACTCAGTGTCCCCTGAAGCCCTGCGTTGGATGCCTATGCCTCGAAATTGCCCAACTGCATGTCAACAACAGCGTTTGAGCCTTGATGAAATCGTAACTGAGGAGGCAATTACTTCAGAGTCATAAGCTTTACAAAATAGCATTATATGACACCGGAAGTGCCATCTCAGCAATCATCGCAGCACTAATGAATTAGTGCTCTCTGGCTGCTGTGGCTCATAAATGACAGCCTACAAAGATGAAAGAATCTGATTTAAACCCACCAGGCATAGGAAAGTAGAGGTTTGTTGGTACAGTCAATTGGCCATTGCCTGGGGCATTGCTTCTGCACTGAGTGGAAGACATTACATTCTGGGGTGCGCAGACCCATGAGCAAGTTCCCCTTGGCCACCACTTGCTCTCTTGTGAGCACTTCTTTCCTAGAACAGAGCAAGTTCCATAGGTTAGCTTTTGTGACTAGGATATTTATAAAATGAAAATAAGACCCACTTTCCAATACTATTGTGACGATTAGAGATAAAACATTTGTAACTCCAAACACAATACTTAACATTTAGGTAGTTGCTATTGTGGTGGTAACTTTAAAATGATTTTCATTAAAATGTAAACTACTAGGGGCCTCCCTGGTGGCACAGGGGTTAAAGTCAGAGCTATTAAGCTATTGCCAGCTACTGCAGCATGAGTTAGATATCCTGGCCAGGGAGCTAACCCACATGTCGCTGCAGACCTCTCCTGTTTCACCTGCTGCTCCCCTCAACAGTGTATTGCAGTAGATCTACCTGTTCTGCTCCCCACTCTGTCTCTAGTGAATCCTCTCACCACCCCCCCACACCTCTGGCCTACACCCCATCTCTTGTATGCATAAATAAAAGTAAATATTTTTTTAAGTTAAAAAAATAAAAATAATAATAATAAAAATAAAATGTAAACTACTAACTCGAGCAGGGATTGTGTCTGTGCCATTTAGTGGTGTGTCCACATCTCTTACCACAGTGCCTGGACCTAGAACCATCTAAGCAATCCTCCCTCCTAAAAGCACTCATGTAACTCAGACCATATCCAATGTTTATTTGCTTGTTTTTTAAGTGTAAGTCTTTAATTTCAAAACATATTTGGACTCAAAACTAGGTTTTCATGTGAAAGTTGAGAGTAATTTGGTGGTTGAGCCAGTTCAAAGCAGCTTTGGGTCAAGGGCAAACTCTGGAGTCAGAAGACTGAGATCCAGGATCTCTCTGGGTTTTGTGACTCTGTGACACAATGCAACAACTTCAGTCTACTTATCCATAAAAAGAGGAATAGTGGTAGTATGTAGCTTACCTACTATAGTTGCATTTTTTGAGGTAAAGCAAGATTTTATGTATTTATAACATCAGACGATGTTTCGTGTTCTATAAATATCACCTATAATAAATATTACCTGCCATCCATCAATGCACTCGAATGCCTTATTGGTCTCTTGACAAAAGGAATCGTGTAGACCACAGGTCAGCAAACAGCAGCCTGCAAACCAACGCCAGCCTGTGAGCTCAAAGTGGATTTTACATTTTTAGATGGTTGGAAAAAATCAAAACAAGAACAGTGTTTTATGACACACCTGCAAAGCCTACAGTAGTTACTACCTGAATCTTTGCAGAAAAATTTTGCAACCCCTAACTCTAAAAGTTTCTATAAATGTTTAGTTTCCTTTAGGATTAAGCCTTAAGCAGGAGGAACATAAACACTGAGTAATTAATACTGGGATTGGCATTTTCTCAGGCAGCGAGAAGAACACCTCCTTAACACCGTCCTGGGTGTGCTTCATGGCCCTAGGAACTCCCTCAAATCCTGGCCAGAAAGTCCCATTCTAGACTGTTCGTCTTGCTGAAACCCAGATTAGCCTGTAATCTCCAGGTCACCAAGATGGGTGTCTCTATTAGTCACCTGTTTATTCTTAGCGCCTTTCTCACAGCAGGGATTTCTGGTGTTTGGTGAATGAATTCAACTCTTCGGTGCGCCTACTCCGCAGGGCCAGCTCCAGCTCTCGCTCGCCCATGAAGCCTTCATTAAGCACTCCAAGCCCTTGGTCTCTCTCTAGTCCTGGAGTCTCATGCCCTCGTGAATTCTAGGCTAGCAGTACAGGGTTTTCAGATCCACTCTGTTAAGGATTGTGCAGTTGACTCATTTATTATGTGTGTATACTCTGGTTATTCCAGTGAGATAATAAAATTGCCTAAGTATTAGATCAATTGGTTTCCACCCTCCATATCTGGCATCCATGGCACTTGCAGCAAAATATAATAAGCTGCTATCACCCAGCATCAATGACTCTGCATGGAAACCCTCTCACTGCTGGTCTACTTGAACCTCAGCCCCTGACCTGAGTTCTGGTCTGTTGCCTAGGAAGCTTGGGTCCCATCTTTACCCATGTCTTAGATACTGATTTTCAATTTTGTTCCTTGTTTCTGGGCCCCACTTTTGGTCATCAAGAAGGAGCTTTGCTCTTGCCTGACCCTGCCATAAGGGGTAGTGTCTCAGCCCTCATCCCCAGCCTGCTGCTTAGCGATACATGATCTGCACCCACTTGCTCCAAATAGTGAGGGCCTCTGGCCTGCTGGACCTTCCAGGAATGTGCTTTAGGTACCTAATATTGGGCCATTCATCTTGGGCCATATTTATAATTATTTGCAAGATTGTCACCTCCAGTATTCTTTATTCACTCTCTTCTGGTGCACCCACCCTATGGTAAACCACCAAGCCAGATTCAGTCAAGGTTTAAAATAACAAAATTTGGAGGAGAATCTGTGACTTGGATTTCTTTCTTATCTACCACATGTTCATCTAATGTTTGAACTTCAGTGGGCTTATCATAGTTCAGTAAAGATTGACTAATGCAGCATTTAAAAAAAATAGATAAAAGATGCTCATTCATAAGTGTCAAGTTTAAGTTTCTTGTATTTCAAACACTGTGGTTCCCACTCTATCAGACCCAACATCTTTTTATGACAAATATTTTACAATCCCTTCCGTTTACTATCCTGAAATAAAATTCACAGAACACGTGCATTATTATATAACATATTACCTGGCCACGTCTTTTTAAAACATCAATAACTTAAATATAAAATAAAGGAGAAATGAAAGGAAAATAATTCCTAATAAAATAATATGTGTTTAAGTGCATACAGATGTGAAGCATGAAGAAGTAATCAAGTACTTGCATCTATGTGTGGAATCACAGCCACAAATGTCACTCAATTGTCACAGCAGCATCGCTGCCAGCATGTCATGTCCTCAGTGTCCAATTCTTGGCAAAGTTCTGAGTAAGACAAACTATAATCTTCCCTTTAGATACTTGGTAGTTGTAAATTCATGGAAAATTTAGTGTGTATTCAAACAGGGCAGCAAAATATGTAAATTGGAGTTAGATTTTCAGCTCAGGTAATTATAAACAGGTTTACCACTTGGATGCCTGGCAGCACATGCAAAAGCCATGTAGGATGCTGTAGGAGTCATTGTGTGGGGCTGTCATGTGAACACTGTTAGCAGAAAGTGTCTAGCACCCTTTGGCTCTTACCCAGTTTTGTGACATCAGAAAAATGCTGCCAGGACTTTCCAAAACACTTTACAGGGTCAGGATTATCTCCATTAACAACTATTGGTCTGGACCTCCCTGGTGGCCTACGGGTTAAGACTCAGCACTATCACCACTGTGGCCTGAGTCCGAGTTCGATCCCCAACTAAGGACCTAACCCACATATGGCACAGCAGACCTCTCCTGTCTCGCTCGCTGCTCCCCTCAGCAGTGTATTTCAGTAAATCCACCTGTTCTGCTCCCCCCTCTGCCTCTGCTGAATCCTCTCACACCGTACCTCCCATCCCACCTCCACACACACACCTCAGTCCTGCACCCTAGTTCTTCTATGCCAAAAAAGAAAAAAAATTTAAATAAAATAGACCTATTGGTCTAACCCATCTATTTCACCATCCTGCATTTCAGATTCCCTATCAGGCTTTTAGCATACCCCTCCTGACCATGAGATCCTCAAAGAAAGGCTTTGACTGAATGCCTATCTTTAAAGTGTTGGCACAAAAGTCCCGTCTGAATTTTGTTTCCTGGGAGAAAAATCATCAAGGCCCAAAAATTATTTTATAACAAAAACTTTTTTAGTTAAAAAAAAAAAAAAAGAAATGAAGGTATGAAAGGGACTGAGGCCTGGAAAAACAAATAAACAAACAAACAAGCAAGCAACTAAATAAAGTGTTGGATAGCCAGATCCAAAGACCAAGGTTGAATGAAGCCAAAGATCTCAACACTACCTAATCTCAAGGCTGCAATATCCCGAGTTTATAAGGAGTTTTACTTGCACAGTGGAAATACCAGAACATTGTCTCTAGCCAATTAATTAGATTAAAAGGGTCAACTATCCACATTCCCTTACTCCACTTACTCTCTGCATTATATACTCATTCTGTTTTTTAGAACCACTGAACTTAAAGGTTGACAGTAAATTCATCCCTCTGTAGGCAACATGGAAACTTGTCTTTTAACACTTCCATGTCCATCTCCCAGACCTTCTTTCCTCCCACCCCATTCTCCTAACACATATGACAAAACATCCAACTTCAAGCTCTCTTTCTTGAACCTTGAATTCACTATTCCTACCTCCCAGCTGGCCTTCCTGCCTCAGTCTCTTCATTCCCTGCTGCCATTCTACATAATCCGTGTTGGCAAGGCTGTTTTTCAGTCATCCTTGTTGCGGAAGAACCCCGAATGGTTTTCAGTCGCCTCGCTCCTGTGACTCCAGTTGCAACCTGACACCTCTGTATTCTTCCTGCACCTCTTGCTTTTCCATACCCACCTTCTATTTTCTCTAGTTGTCTACCTAGAATGACTTTCTCCTTCCTTTCACCTTTAAATTCTAACAGTCCTTCAGAACCAACTTAAATATCACCTCCTCCAAGAAGCCTCCTTATATTCCCCTTCTGAATTCTTACACTATTTTCATAGTGAGTCTCTTTTGCTTCAAACTGAACACAGAGGTCCCCTAGGGGATTCTTTTGTGTCCCCAGTGGCATCTAGGACTTGTCACAGTAGCATAATGGACCAACACATTCTTGTGGTTTTATGAACTCCAAAGAAAGGGAAGTGATAGACTGATTCTGTACTTGAAACACTTGCAGGAGGAAATTCGTAGTTTTTCTTCAGAATCACTTCTCTTCTCAAAGTAGAATTCCCTTAGGAAACCAGCTGGCCCAGAGAAACATGCTCCCCTCTGTCAGCTGCAACATCAGTGCATTCAAAGTAGAGATATAACTTCATAGTGGCTATGAAAACATTAAGATGATAATAAATTAACACAATAGTCAACTAATAGCACTGTGATGCTTTCATGTATGAATTGGAATGTGAACACTGAGATTTTCATTTCATGGTTGAAAAATACACGAGTTGACCCAAATACTAATTTCTGCATTTCCGTCATTTACATATCATGGGTCAGTAATCATTTCTTGCCTAAATGGCTTTCCAAATGAAAAGCTGTAATATTGTAATGGTTTATCATATTTACAAACATCACATTGTGCTACCCACTTGGTGATTTGGCTTCGCAAACAAGCGGATTCCATTCTCTGGGAAGGAAGAGAGGTGCCTGAGAGGAGCAAGGGGGTTCCCAGAGGAGAAATCCATTTGTTTTTTTCCTCTCTAACGTTCCTGAGTCCAGAAACCTCTTCTCTGCTGGGACCACTTCCAGCCACATCATTTCTCCTGTGTGCCGTTTGGTCAGCAGGGGCCAGGGATGGGTCTGCCTGTGTTTCACTGATTGTTCTCCTCTCTGGGACCGAAAAATCAGCTGCTTTGGGAGGCTGGAACTGCTCAGAGAGCCGAATGTGATATTTGGGAAGGGTAATGCAACCTGATGTTTTTTTATTACAATTCAGAATAACATCAAGTGAAATGTCTTAGGTGATTTTTTTTCTCATTTTAATACTAGGATAATACAAATCAGCACATGACTTAACCAGTGTTTCATTTCAGCCCCATCCTCGTGCTAGACTACTTCACGGTGTCATGAATGACCCACCCCATTAGGGAGCTCGCTCTTATATTGGGGCACCACGTCCTTTAGAAGCCTGTACTTTTAAAGGATAATAGAGTTAGAGCCCTAGATTAAACGGGGAGTTGGTTTGACAATTATACCCTGCCCCAGCAGGCTTAGCTTACACATCGGCCTTGCTCTTTAATTATAACTTGGGGTTGAATGTCAGCAGCAAGCATTTGTGGGGACTGTCACCCCCTCTTCATTCACACACACACACACACACACACACACACACACACTGAGCCTGAGGTGTTCTCTAACCCACACCTCCTTTGTCGGGCTTCTGTTGCTCCTACTTTGGCACAAACACTTAAAAAGGAAACTAAAAAAATAGCATCGAGGTCATTTATTAGACTCTCCTGTGAATTTGGTTTCAGGACTGGAGAGCAGTGCAGTAGTTGTGTGATTTATGAAATCCCTCCCGCTGCTGCTTTTCCTTATTTTTAGGGTGATGTACAAGAAGTGAGTTAGCCAAGAGTCGAATGTTCACATTTCACTCCATCGTCTATGAGTCCTAGAAAGGAGGGCATAAAAACAGTGATGTGGACAGCGAGGCGGTGGGGAGGGATTTAGCTGCTAATGGAAATTTCTCCTTCAGACACAATGGAAAAAAATGCTTCCTCTTGGAGGAGGGGTCCCACTATTTTTATTTTCTCCCTAGCCCCTATATTTTAACAAGGTTAGGATGGTGTTAATGTGTCTATCTGCGTGAGTATGTGTTGTGTGTGTGGTGTGGTGTGTGAATGAGGTGTGTTATGTTGTGTGTGTGTTATGTTGTATGTGTGTGGTATGTGTATGGTATGTGTGTTTGTAGTGTTGTGTGTGTGGTATGTGTATATTGTGGGTGTGCGTGTGTTTGAGGGGAGAAAAGAAGGGGAGTGCAAAATGATTGTTATCATCCCAAGGTTCTTGTCCTCTAGCTCTGTTTATGAAATGCCATAACAAAAGTGAGCTCACGCCTGTGTGCTTCTTTCGTGCAAGGTTTCTGGGTGCCAGATGGGCACTCTGTGACTGTATGAGCATGGATTATTTCATTTCCTACATCTGGGACTCCAAATGGCTGCCCAGAATGCTACAGGAGGGACACAACCCTTCTCAGGAGGGAGGCAGGGCCGGGAGGGGGAGAGGAGGCGGCGGGGTGAGGGGGACTCACCTTCACCAAGGATGCCCATGGAGCAGAGGGGACAAGGCTGGCCATTCCCAAGTGAAATCTGAAAGTTCACACAGTCCAAGGCCAGGGGGAAATGTTTACAACCCCGAACAAGATGGAAATCAACAATAACCAATAATGTGTGTCAGCTGCAGTTTAAAAGAAAGAAAAAAGGACAAAGAAAAAAAAAAGGAAAAAAAAACAAGCTTTTTCCTGTCTGGCCTCAGAAGATGTTTGGGGAATAATGTTTTGTGCTTCAGCTTTGAAATTCTCTTGTGATCATCTAGTCATACACCTCTCAATATTGCTAGCGGCACAGACAAGTACACTGCAGAGGTCTGAGGAATGCTGGCATATTCCACAGATCTTGGTCCCTTTATCATTTTATTACAATCAGTGGGGTAGGGTGCATTGGTGTGAAATAGTAGCAAAGATCTTTACTTTTCCTAAAGTACTATACCAAAATCGAGAGCACCCAGAGGCCACGCACTTAACGCTGTTCAGATGAATCCAATGAACAGAGTAATCATCCAAAAAGCAGGTTCTTCCTGTTTTTAAGGTTTATTGTTGAAATCCTCACCATCACCTCCATTCCTCCCTCCTCAAAAATAGTTATCCAAATCACTCAATTTGTCCTGCAAGGAAAAAAAAATGTTTTACAAGAATATGTGACTTAATGTTAAAAAATATCTGACAGTTGACTTAGCTGTTTTGCATAAGATATTTACAAACCACAGCAGATTAAAGGGGGGTTTTATGCATTTTCACATCCTGCTTGCTTTAAAGCAGCAATTTTCTGCAAGGACAACAGAGAAAAAAAAACATGCTTTACACTGCTTATATTAATTACATTTTTTCATTACCCGTCATGTTTTCTGCAGGCTTGTGTATTATTACTGCAAAATGTAATGAAATAGAAAAGGAAAAAAGAATGGACTTCTGGGAAATTTTCCAATTCTTGAAATGCAATGTTAATTGAGAGCTATTTTTAGGGCTGCACGGATAGTGCAGGACCCGGTGCCATGAGTACAAATGGGTCCAGTCCAGGTGCAGCTTCCCTGGTGACAGTCTGGTCTCTGCTGTGGGAGAGCTTGAAAAACCTCTACCTTGCTTGGTGCCAAGCCTACCGAAGGACACAGAAGGATTTCTACGGAAGAGCTCACCACCAAATAATGAAAGAGTGTGGCCTGGTACTCAGGCCACAGCGAATCTTAGTAGTGATTCACCATCTTCAATCTCCACTCTGTCAGAGTGAAAGAAAATTAATCAGTATTTGGGAAAATGGTGACATCTAATGAAAATGGTGAGATACGGTGAATGACATGTAATGAAAATGCAGAATTCAAAAAGTGTCACATGGAAGGGACAACTAAACAAGATCCTTTTTCAGGAATCGTCTTCCCCTGCTGGAGAATTACAGTTCCTAGTCTTGGGTATATCCTGCCAAAAACTTGAGGGAAAATTTCCAAGAACCAGGAAGTTGATGGATTAGAGGAATACTGTTTCTTTTATTACCAAACTAAACAGACCATACAACTAAATTCCCTTTGATTAGTTTTGGTAAGTGATCCTTGAAGCCATAGATGCTCTCCTGTATTGTGTGCCCCAGAAAACCACACCGTGACGTAATATTGGAACCAACCTTGCAAATGATGGAAGACACTTAGTAAATATGTTTACAGTGGTCAAGTGTTCTTTCAAGGAAGGCTTCAGAATGTCTTCAAAGGGTGCAGAAGCTCTGTGTTCATTTGAAAATTCCCTGTTTCAACATACCATAAAGCATTTTAGACTTCCCGAGTGTCCTAGCCACCCCTAAACATTAATCTCCTGCAAATGCATTCTATAAAAGAAATTTAAACAACTGCTCAAACCTCTAAATTCCTTTAATTCTTATTGCTGCTTCCACTTCCACAAAGTAAACATGAATGTCTATAAAAGTCAGGCCAAAACTTGCTTTAGGCTACCCAACTTAGAGATCCAATTATGACCAACATTTCACCCAGGTATGAGCAAACAGAAAGAGCAAAGGGGAGATGCTTTCCAGCCAACAGTCTTCTATTAGCTATGAGGCAGGTGTCCTGCTTGTCTATCCCAGTTGCTCCAGATATCTCTTCACGGGCCAAGGCAGTGCTGTGCGTGTGCTCTGAAGTTAGGATACTGCGATGACTCTGCTGCGATGCTGTCATCAGACGCAAATTGGCTGTCTGCCCCGAGACTATTGCTGCAGCCATGACTAACACATTCCTTGGGGCAAAGTGTATAATATAGAGAGAAAGCCCAACATTCTAGAAGTTTCTTCCAGTAGCAAAGTCAATTATAGGAGCAACTGGTAAAATCGGTGGTACGTGCATGAGAAGGCAAAATGGGAATGATGCATGAGAATCAAAAGTTCATAGCTGGGTAGAGAGGAACGTAAGTTTCCATTCCTCGTTGCCTGGACTCCAATCAAAATTAACCCAGAAAGTTCCTGGCTGGCCTGGCCCACATTCAGTAGTGTTTCAGGCTGAGTTAACCAGCTGGTAAATATTTCTGCTTCTATCTCCTGACCATCACAAAGACGACAACAGGAAATCTCCACAGTGCCTGGTTTGCATGAAGCCACTCCCCTTCTCACCTGCTGTTCCAGACTTGACCTCTTTGCACTTCTGTGGTTACATTTATTGGCAGAGAAGTTCATTTGCATTTCCTTAATATTGAGAGCATCCTGGAAAATGCAGTACGTTCTGAACCCTGGCTGAGAAGAAGACCTTTCTAATGACCACCCCTACTTTCTTTCCATCTGCCTACATGGGACAGAGGAAACCAGTTTTGTTTCTTTTTTAAAAATTGCTTTCCCAGATGTCCAAAAATAGATGATTGGATCCAGAAGATGTGGTACATATACACAAT